>BLSH010071085.1:391464-409983 GCA_018402905.1 Glandirana rugosa | reverse complement strand
GGATGCAGGAACCGCATTATCATATCATAACGGGACCTGATCATGACAGATGAAAAATTGGCAAATGGTGGATGGGGTGGGTCTACTAATATGCATGCAGTTAGTTTTTTTTTGTAATCCCCATGTTGAACGTAAGGCCAAAAAATATTTTAAGCTCCTCCATGGTTAGGGGTCGTCATTCAAAAGGAGGGGCATAGAAAGAGTTGTGGTTGTTTCGAATGTGCTGTTGGGCATAAAGGTTTGTCTGGTCCACGATGCTTTGCAATAGCTCATTAGGAAAAAACAGATTAAAAAATCAATTTCGGAAAAACCTTGCGTGTTGGCTTGCACGCCTGGCTGTGTTGTAAAAGGGGGGATTGTGGGTGACCCTGTGCTAGCAGGCAGCCACTGTGGGTTTGCCAAGGAATCTGGAAGCTGGGTTTGGGCCCTAATTCTTTGATTTGGAATTCCAGTGCTTGTACTTGGCCTCTCGATTGGCCATTAGGGTCTCTGGCACTGCTGGCAGCTGCCTCGTCTTCAAACCGTCTTCTTTTATGATGGATTACTTCCTCCTCAAATTCAGATGATGACACACTTTCTTCGATGGGTTGGTATTGCAAATCGGAACTGTCACTGGGCGATGAAGGCTCCCGGTACTCTGATGGTATGCGGGTACTGATGGACTGGCAGGTACTCTGATGTGATGATAGGGTACTCTGATGGACTGGCAGGTACTCTGATGGACTGACAGGTACTCTGATGTGATGATAGGGTACTGATGGACTGGCAGGTACTCTGATGGACTGGCAGTTACTCTGATGGACTGGCAGGTACTCTGATGGACTGGCGGGTACTCTGATGGACTGGTGGTTACTCTGATGGACTGGCAGGTACTCTGATGGTATGGCAGGTACTCTGATGGACTGACAGGTACTTTGATGGACTGACAGGTACTCTGATGAACTGACAGGTATTCTGATGGTATGGCAGGTACTCTGATGGACTGACAGGTACTCTGATGCACTGACAGATACTCTGATGGACTGACAGATACTCTGATGGACTGACAGGTACTCTGGTGGACTGACAGGTACTCTGATGGACTGGCAGGTACTCTGATGGACTGACAGGTACTCTGATGGACTGACAGATACTCTGATGGAATGGCAGGTACTCTAATGGACTGGCAGGTCCTCTGATGGGCTGACAGATACTCTGATGGACTGACAGATACTCTGATGGACTGACAGATACTCTGATGGAATGGCAGGTACTCTAATGGACTGGCAGGTCCTCTGATGGGCTGACAGATACTCTGATGGACTGACAGATACTCTGATGGACTGACAGGTACTCTGATGGTATGGCAGGTACTCTGATGGACTGACAGGTACTCTGATGGACTGGCAGGTACTCTGATGGACTGACAGGTACTCTGATGGACTGACAGATACTCTGATGGAATGGCAGGTACTCTAATGGACTGGCAGATCCTCTGATGGGCTGACAGATACTCTGATGGACTGACAGATACTCTGATGGACTGGCAGGTACTCTGATGGACTGATAGGTACTCTGATGGACTGACAGATACTCTGATGGAATGGCAGGTACTCTAATGGACTGGCAGGTCCTCTGATGGGCTGACAGATACTCTGATGGACTGACAGATACTCTGATGGACTGACAGGTACTCTGATGGTATGGCAGGTACTCTGATCGACTGACAGGTACTCTGATGGAATGGCAGGTACTCTGATGGACTGACAGGTACTCTGATGGGCTGACAGGTACTCTGATGGAATGGCAGGTACTCTGATGGACTGACAGATACTCTTTAGGGGAGTGGGGCACATTCTGGGCACAGTATAGCAAAAAGTCAATGGTAACTCACTGTTCTCCTTTCTTCTCCTCATACTGGATCGGTGTGTGAGGAGAAGAGCCAGGTAACAGCGCGATACCGGTGAACTGTTTACATTTATGACCGGCTGTGATTGGACACAGCTGGTCATGTGTTAAAGAGCCATTTCATTGGCTCATGTACCCTGATCGGGGATGGGCTGTGTCCGAGGGGCAAGCCACATCCCCGATCGTCGCGCTGCACGTCCCCTGGGACGCGCATGAGCCGCGGCCATGTGAGACAACAAAGTGGCCGGCTGGGATTGGACACAGCCGGTCACGTGGTACAGAGCCAAATCTATTGGCTCTTTACCCCGACCGGGGAGAGACACGACCACGGGGGGACACAATCGATCTGCGATTGCCGCGCTACGGGCCCCCAGGACCCGCAGCAGCGGCGAGAAGCGTCCAACGTCATATGACGTCGGCCCAGATTAACGAAGGGTTCCTGCCGATGTCATTTCACAGTGACTCAGCAGGGAACCAGATAAAATTAGAATGAGGGACATCTATTAGAAAAAGTATGCAGGCATGGAACACATCCACTGACACGCCCCATTATAGTTGAATTGTACAAAAAAAGGATTAGGTAAATCCATAAGTTCTTTTTTTTTACCACTACCATTCCTTTATACTGGCTTTTGAAATTTACAAATGCAGCAACTTGGGTGAAAGGTTTAGCACTGGGAAACACTTTTTGAAAGATAAAAAGTGCATTTTACAGTATCTCACACAAGTGAGTACACCCCTCACATTTTTGTAAATATTTTATTCTATCTTTTCATGTGACAACACTGAAGAAATGACACTTTGCTACAATGTAAAGTAGTGAGTGTACAGCTTGTATAACAGTGTAAATTTGCTGTCCCCTCAAAATAACTCAACACACAGCCATTAATGTCTAAACCGCTGGCAACAAAAGTGAGTACACCGCTAAGTGAAAATGTCCAAATTGGGCCCAATTAGCATTTTTCCCTCCCGGTGTCACATGACTCGTTAGTTTTACAAGGTCTCAGGTGTGAATGGGGAGCAGGTGTGTCAAATTTGGTGTTATCACTCTCACTCTCTCATACTGGTCACTGGAAGTGAGATACTGGTATATAAAGCTATATAGATCAGACCAAAATGAGCGACAAAGGAGGAGGAAAGAGGGACAAAAGGACTTTGTCCCAAGTCAGGGACAGTTGGGAGCTATAGTAGAAGGTGTTTATTTTATTACATGTGACTCTTGCAGCAACTAACAGCATGATCTCCTCTGGCATGGCTCTATGTCAAGCTGTATGAATGCTGTGCCTTGTGTCTTTTCCTCTTTCCATGTAAATTAGCTGGGATTAAACGTATTCTTCATATTAGTTAACACTCTAATAGCCGAAATAGACTTATAAGAGGATTTTAGTGCAGAACAGTAAATGGGCTTTAGACTCCCTCTAGTGATGTCATTCAAACAGAACCCCCCCCCCCCCCCCACACACACACACTATGCCGAACTTCTGCAGTAAAATAAATAAAAAGTTATTAATTATACTGACCTTACCCTTGTCTTCTGCCCATGCCAAGGAAAGGGTGGTGCCTCATTTTAACCACTTCACCCCCCCGGAAGGATTTCCCATGTTAGGACCAAAGCACTTTTTGCAATTTGGCACCGCGTCATTTTAACTGACAATTGCGTGCTCATGCGACATGAACGAAATTTGCGTCCTTTTTTCCCACAAATAGAGCTTTCTTTTGGTGGTATTTGATAACCTCTGTGTCATTTCTGATCACTGCTAAAGAAAAGCTACACAGCTACAAAAAAAGAGCATCAATTTTGCAAAAAAAGCTATATTTCTTACTTTTTGCTAAAATACAAATCCAAAAAAAATTAAAAAACTTTTTTTTTCATCGGTTTTGGCCGATTTATATTCTTCCTCATATTTTTGGTAAAAAAAAATCACAATCAGCGCATATTGATTGGTTTGCACAAAAGTTGCCGCGTTTACGAATGATGAGAATTCATTTATGGGGTTTTTATTTTTTTTTAATATGTTACTAGTAATGGCGGTGATCTGCGATATTGCGGCAGACATGTCGGACCATTTTGTCACTTTTTTGGGACCATTGGCATTTATACAGCAATCAGTGCTATGAAAATGCACTGATTACTGTGTAAATGCCATTGGCAGTGAAGGGGTTAACCTGGAGGGGGCGCTCTAAGGGTTAACTGTGTTCCCTCAGTGTGTTCTAACTATATGGGGGCTGGGATGGCTTGGGGAGGGGAGTGATCACGGCTCCCATACACAGGAAGCCTGTGATCACAGCCCTTCCCCCTCAGTCAGAACTGAGATCCGTGTTCGCATACACGGACCTCCTTTCTCTCACTGCGGGGGAGCCATCGAGGGTAGCTGGCGGAGATGGGTCTGCCCTACCCGCTCCCTGGTCCCCCCCAGAACACAGTAAGCGTGCCACGGGCTCACAATGCTCGTTCTTGCAGTCGCTGTCAGGTGACGGCATTTCCTGATAACTAGTGTTGAGCGAACCCGGACTGTAACGTTCGGGTCCGTACCGAACTTTTGGGTGTCCGGGACCCGGACCCGAACACGGACGTTTCAAAAAAACGTTTGGGTTCGGGTTCTGGGTTCTGGTAGTTTCTCGTGCATGTTGAATAGCTGCAGGGCAGCCAATCAACAAGTGTTTCACTGGTTTGCCCTTAGAAGCCATCACAGCCATGCCTACTAATGGCATGGCTGTGATTGGCCAGTGCATCATGTGACCCAGCCTCTATATGAGGCTGGAGTCACATTGCTGCATGTAACATGCTCTTGGGTTAGTGTAGGGAGAGGATGCTGCCGGCGTTTTTGTGAGGGACAGATTGCAGACATTTTAACATCTGATCCTGCATCCTGAGATTAGTACTACTACTACTGTTGCTCTGAGGGACAGATTGCAGAAATTTGAGATTTCACATACTGCTGCTTTGAGTGACAGATTGCCGATCAAACTCTGCATAACACAACGATCGCTACGATCGTACACAACGATCAGATTGTGGGAGTAATTTGACATTTCACATACTGCTGCTTTGAGCGATCTGACTTCACTAGGTGGAGGCTTCTGCTTAGAGGGACAGATTATTGTTCAAAAATCATCTCCTAGTTCTAAAGGGAGAGGTTTCTAGCTGCAGCTGTAAGTGACACATTATTGTTCAAAAATCATCTCCTAGTTTATTTGATTTTAATTTATTTTCCCTATCCCCATTTTTTTGTAGGGCACTTGCCCTACTCTTACCCCCATTTTACTTCCTTTTGCAGCCCTCTAGCACTTGCCAGGACTTTGTTACAGCCATTTTTGTGCCTAAAAGTTCGGGTCCCCATTGACTTCAATGGGGTTTGGGGTCCGGGATAACGTTCGGGCAACGTTCGGTGCCGAACCCGGACTTTTTCCCAAAGTTCGTTCGGACCCGCAGAACCCGAACGTCCAGGTGTTGGCTCATTTCTACCGATAACGAACCACTTTGACGCCGTCAAGCGAGTGGGCGGTCGACAAGTAGTTAAGAAGGAGACCATTGGGAATGCTGATCATGTGACAACTGTGATTTGCTGTCAGAGTCATATGACTGGGATCGGGATTGGGACTCCCAATCTTTAGTATGGACAAAGGGCTGTCTTTGACAGCTCAGTCACTGTGCTGGGAAGAAAGCTCTGCTGTCCATTAATGCATAAGTGCGGCATGTGGGCCTTAAAGAGTACCTCTTTCAGTGGAGGCTGGAGCTTAGTTTTCTTGAGGCGCCCCCCAGCCAAGCAGCCAGGCAACCAACCACATAACCCCCCCCCACCTGGAGTTTGCTTCCCCCCCATCACTCGATCGATCTCCCCACGGCAGCCCCCCAATTACCCCATCCAGGTAATGGCTTCAGCAACTTCCCCCCTGCGCCTCCTCCCGAGTCCCGGCGGTCGCTTCTCCTCACGGCCAATCAGGAGTTAGGACCCATGGCCAATCAGGTCTTAGGACTCCCGGCCCAGGACCTTGGCCGGGAGGAGAAACAGGAAGACATTAGTGAATATTAATTCATTAATGTCACACAACTGGGTGGGCTCTGGGCGCAGTGCTCTGCCTCCGGCTCTAATCATGTGCTTCTAAAAAAAAAAAAACCCCATTGGAATCCATGCGTCCAGCGTCCTGCATGGATTAGGGGAACGGCGCCCCTGCGCCCTGCTTGAGCAGCCGCCACTGCCCTCTTTGCTGACACACATTTGCATAAGAGGTAAAAGCAGACCTGAAGTCCCATTGGATGAGGCTGAATCGGCCACAGCTGAGAGAATTCAATAGCAATCGCTTACTGTCCAATTAGACAAATTGTGCAAGAGGAGCTAAGTCTTCGGAAGGCCATACATTATTCATTTTTTTTAAACGAGGGGGTTGAAAATGAAAACAAAAAAAAAAAAGACTTCATTCCCCCATCTACACACTCAGTGTGAATGGGGGGATCCTTCCCACTGAGTCATTGTATTCTGACAGCAGGGAGACTTCCCCACTGTCACAATACATTGATCAGTGCAGCCAGCTATAGATGCTGGCACTGATCGAGTGGGAAAAACCCATCAGGTTGCCTGTAGAGAAGTTGATCGATAGCCTGTCCATACATGGATCAAAATTTTGGCTGGTACCTGCTGAACTAGCCAAGTTTTGATCCATGTATGGCTGTCTTTAGTAGGTACTTATTTAATGCAACTTTATCTTATATTTTACCAGAACACGGGGGATGTATTGTGTTTGTGTGCTCTAAAATGAATGTAAGTGTATTTTTTTACTGAAATTATAAATGCTATTAACCATGGCAGAAATATCCTGCATCAAAAAAAAAATGCAACTATTACCATTTTCTTCTACAGGGTCTCTGCTTTTAGAGAATGTATATAATGTTTGGATGGGGAGGTTAAGTAATCTTCAGGCCTAAAATCTACATTTTATTGTATGTACAAAAAAAAAAAGGGTTAATACCAGCGAAGTGTCAGCTTTATCCGGGTGGCACAGTGGTGTAGTGGATAGCACATTCACCTAGCAGTAAAAAGGGTGGCTGGTTCAAATCCCAACCATGACACTACCTGCCTAAAGTTTGCATGTTCTCCCTGTGCCTATGTGGGTTTCCTCTGGATACTCCAGTTTCCTCCCACACTCCAAAGACATGCTGGTAGGTTATTTGGATCCTGTCTAAATCAGCCCTAGTATATAAGTTAGGGATTATAGATTGGTAAACTCCTTGAGGGTAGGGACTGATGTGACTGTACAATGTATATGTAAAGCGCTGCGTAAATTGACGGTACTATAAAAGTACCTGAAATAAATATATATTTGCAAGTAGCTTTCTGCTTTAGATTGTAAGTATACCAAGTGTATCCTGTTAGTTGTATTACCAGCAGACACTTCCAATATGTGACCACTAGATGGCACTCCAAACCTATCTCTAGAAAGTATGCTGACCAACCTTTATTATGCAGGATTTATACTGTATGGCACCAACAGTTTGTGCAGCACTTTACAATAAAAAGAGAGAAAGTACAGTTGCAATAGAAATCAATACAATATTCTGCCCGCTATTCCAAATTGCTGGGTGTGAATGGCGCCTTAAAGCATTTATTTTTAAATATTTTAATTTATTTATTTTTTTGTAAAATGTATTGTAGTCTGATTCTGATTGACAGCTGATGCCAGTAATTTTGTTGTTAATTTAAACTGTAATTGGCTGCCACTGTGACAGCTTAAACCCTTCTGGGTGGGGCCCGGAACCGACATAGCTGGGATTGGTGCCATGATTGGCTGTCATTATGATCACATGATCAGAAACCCTTCTTTATGGTTCCTTAAAGCTTAATTCCACCTCTGTACTGAGTGAGTCTAATGGGAGTGGTTTCATAATTATCTATCAGGTGTGCACCTGCTGGGCACTAATGATGAAATCTGCTGGGCCTGCAACCCTTTAGACGTGTTCTTCGTGAAAGTATCTCTCCAAAAATGACATTCTTGTTGCAGGGGATGCCTGAAATCTGACTTGTATCTTAGTCAGACTTCTGGGAAAATTGGTGAGCCAATCACACAAGCAGGAAATAATGTTTCTGGGGAGTGGTCAGTACACATTCTGTGTACAGAACAACTCCAGGTAGCCATATTTCACTGCATTTTCAGAACATTACAGCGGCTGCAGATTGAAAAGGAAAGGTAATTTTTAATAACATTCAATTACAATATGACTTGTGTCGTAATTATACGCGCTATATTATTTTTTCTTTATTTGCTATTTTTTTCCCCACAAACGTGGAGTTACCCTTTAACATTAGCGTAGACCAACAGCTGTCAAAGACATTTTAAGATTAGAACTAGGGGAGATTGCAGCTGCATACCCCTAGTTCTAAGAAATAAGGTAGATTAACATTCTCTCAGTGTGTAGAATCATGCCTGAGAATGGTATACTAAAGATTGGGTATTTCTTGGTTAGCCATTGTCAACCAGGATTCATCCAATGGTTGCTAGGTGTTCCTTCAGCTGTGTCTTATTGATCTTTCATTTGGTGGTGTAGGTATAGTTCTAGGGCCAACTTGCATGGCAGAGCCAGCATCAAGGATGGCAGCAATCTTTTTAGGTGTCTGTCTGTAAGCATGGGAATCTGAACACCATTGTAAGGATTTCATTCTGCCTATTGACCACCATTGTAAGGGTTTTTCATTTTTCTACTGACTACCATTGTAAGGGTTTCATTCTTTCTACTGACTACCATTGTAAGGATTTCATTCTTTCTACTGACCACCATTGTAAGGGTTCCATTCTTCCTATTGACCACCAATGTTAGGGGCATTTTTCCCAATGACCACCAATGTAAGGGGCATTTTTCCCAATGACCACCAAAGCAAGGAGCATTATTTCCACGGACCACCAATGGAAGGGACACATTGTTCCTACTGACCACCAATGGAAGGCTCATTCTTCCTGCTGACCACCAATGGAAGGGGCATTCTTCCCGCTGACCACCAATGGAAGGGGGCATTCTTCCCACTGACCACCATAAAAAGGAGCATTCTTCCCACTGGCTACTAAAGTAAGGAGCATTCTTCCTATTGACCACCAATGTAAGGAGCATTCTTCCCACTGACCTTCAATAAATTGGTTTAAGCAGGAGTTCCTTAAAATTATTTTAGGGGTTCCTCTGGAGGAAAGAGGTTGAAAAAGTCTTCTCTAGGTGTCAAAGAGGGGATGCATGTCCTTATTTTGCTATATCAGGTATTGGGACTTCTATTGCGAACTATTTGCATCTTGGAAAATACTCACTTCACTGTACTATACATTGTTCTTCCGCACATCCATTATGATTACACTGCTGCATGTTTTGCACTATCTCTGTGTTTGTCAAGCCTCTCTGCCTGCACTCTGTCTGAGCTACAGGCCTTAGTAAATACATCTGTTTGAGTGCTGCCTTATTACGCTTTTATGTGTCTGCTACTTCTCAGATCATCTTTTGTTAAATGTGAATCTTTCTGTTTTAGTGCATTTGCTACAGTAACAATTATTTTTTTTAACCGCAACTGTTCTACAACCTCAGTGCAAAGAAAATGATTTTGAAACCGTATCTAGTAGTAGGTGATCACAGGTAACTGGACTTGATCCTTAATGTTGAAGACATTTTGTGGCTTCTCCAAGTGACTTATTCCATCAAAGCCTAGCTCCAGCTAATCCAGATAATGGCCCAAACAAACCATTTAGGGCTCTTTTACATTTGCTTCAAAATGTGGTATTGGATAAGTTTTTATTAAAGTGCTCTGAAATCCAATCAAAGCCCTGTAAAAAAAATGTTTACCTTACTTTCAGGGGCGTTGCTTTGTCTACAAAAGATCTAGGGCTAGAGCCCATAGCAGCGAAGTAAAGAAAGTCATACACTTGGCCGGGCATACATATGTATACATCAGGGTCCCCAGAAAGCCCCCACTTACATCAGGGTCCACAGAGCCCCCCTCATTACATCAGGTTCCCCAGAGAGCCTCCCCCTTACATCAGGGTCCCCAGAGAGCCCCCATTTACATCAGGGTCCCCAAATGCAGAAAGTTACATGTCATGTCACCTGTCTTCAGATGCAGCTTGTCACTTGTCATGTCACTTGCCACATCGCCTGCCACCAGATGCAGACTGTCACTTGCCACGTCAGCTGCCACCAGATGCAGATTGTCACTTGCCACATCACTTACCACGTCACTAGACACAAGATCCGTATTGTCACTTGCCACAAGATGCAGATTGTCACTTGCCACAAGATGCAGATTGTTACTTGCTACAAGATGTGGAATGTCACTTGCCACGTCAATTGCCACAAGATGCAGATTGTCACTTGCCACAAGATGCAGATTGTCACTTGCCACATCACTTGCCACAAGTGACAATTGTGTCCCTGGTGTCCCAGAGTGAGAGCGGGCAGTGAGAGATGATGTCATCGCTCTGCTGCCCGTGGCTGCACAGTGACGGCGGAACTGCAGTGATGCAGGGCGGGCGGTGAAAGATAATGTCATCTGTCTGCTCGCTCACCCCCCGTCTGCTCACTGGATTGCCTGTCCACCGGGCCTGCTCACCGTCCTACCTATCCGCTCACCCACCAGTCTCGCTCACCATCCTGCCCCTCCGCTCACCCACCGGGCCCACTCACTGTCCTGCCCGTCCCCTTCTTTTTCCGGGGGGGCAATTTCCCTGTTGCCCCCCTGGATCCACTGCTGAATGAGACTCAGGGCTATGGGCCCCTGATTCGGGGCTATAGCCCCAGAAGCCTCCCCCTACTTACAGTCCTTTAGCACCCACTTAGGTACTGTAGGTGCTAGAGAGAGTATAGTTTTTGGGTTCCCCTGCCTAACAGGGAGGCTGTTAGGTAAATTTAGAAGCTCTTTGCTTACCAGGGAGCAATGATCTATTGATAAGATCTGCTCACTGTGCTCAGACGCTGCTCATGTTGTATGTCTGTTTCACACTGATCCAATAGAACGAGGCATACTGGACAGTGGGAGGAAACCTGACAATTGGGAGCATAGGCATAGTTACAGCACTGGCCATTGGCAGAGGAAAATGCCTCAGGGCATGCTGTGTGACTGTATATATGCCTAGGGCACATGTGCGTGGGGTCTTTGGCTGGAGAGTGGGGTCCTGGAAAGATGAGCTACTGCGCCTCTTCTGTACAGGCTGCCATACGTCCAAAGGTAGTGGACCAGAGAGCTAGAGCTACAGAAGCTGAAACCCAGATGTCCTGTAGAGCTGACTAGGAGGGAGATGCGTCTAGGAGGATCTGTTCCTGGCTACTGTGAGTGTGATTTATTATAATTTCATTTGTGTGTATTACTTGGTTTATTATTGCTCTGTGTCTTTAAGTTGTCTGCCTCTGTCTGAGCTGAACCTTTTCTCCCACCGTAGTTCTGTATATCCCCTCCCCTTCTCTTTTTCTGGTTTCATTTCTGAGCATGCTGCTTTCATGTACAGATCTTTCCATGTGGCTTACAACTTCATAGTTTTTCTATATATGGATATTCTTCATTGTACTGAATATTCGAAGAGCTTCATCGTCTGTCTCCTCCACAGTGAGTTTATTCATTGAATTTAAGCTGTCTGAATTGATGCAAGGGATAAAAAGATCACCAGATCAGTGTACGCCCTACATGATGCTGAAGATAAAGTTTATGGCCTTGTAGTTGAAATAGAACAGTAGAAAAACTACGTTTCACAGCCTAATTACAAGATTTCTGCATGACAGTACTGATACGGACAAGATTTACTGCCCTCTTTGCAAGGAAGAACAAGAGAAGCACATGTAAGCCTGTCCTAAGTCTAGGCTGCATGGTGTCATATTACAGCACACAGATCATGCCTGCTTATCACTCAGTCATTAGCTGCCTGTATCGGACATGTGCTAAAATATGGTTGGTGAACATATGCCACAAGGATCAACCACAAAAGACTCTAAAGGCATATGCTATCTTAGATGATCAGAGCAATAGATCACTTGCAAAATCAGAACTGTTTGATCTATTTGAAATAAAAGGCGAAGCTCGTCCTTACACCTTGGGTACCTGTAGTGGAACTATAGAGGTCTCTGGTAAGGGGCTCATGGACTCATGGTATCTTCTCTCAACTTCCCCTTGGTATCCCCATGGTATCTTCTTGCAACTACCCCTACTTACACTTGTTGAGTGCAATCAGATACCTGCTAATAGCGAAGGAATCCCTACTCCAGCTGCTTCCTTCTATCACCCTCACCTAAAGGTGATAGCAAATGAGATACCGCCACTTGACAAAGATGCTCAGATGCTTCTTCTGTTAGGAAGAGGCATTCTAAGAGTTCACAAGGTACACAGACAGGTCAGTGGACCCGCAGATGCCCCATTTGCCCAGTGCATGGATCTTGGGTCATCATAGGCAATGTCTGCATAGGCAAAATGAAGAGACCTACCAACATTTCGTCATTCAAGACAAATGTTCTGCCAAATTCCCGTAAACACTTACTTTGAACCATGCCCACATCACTACTGGGTGAAAGAGAAGATAGCCAGCCGTGAATGGCAACATGGTATCATAGGTAACACAAGCCCTTTCTCCTGTCATGATGACGAATTCGGCTCCACAGTGAAGATGATACACTTGCTCCTTCAATGGAAGGCAAAGAATTTAACAAAGTAATGGACAATGAGTTCTTTCAAGATGACTCCAATAATTAGGTAGCACCCCTACCCTTTCGTCTCCCAAGAGAGAGATTGCCCCACAACTTGCAGCAGGCCATCAGTAGATTCTCCTCCTTAAAGCGCAACTTAAGCAGGAAACAAGAGATGCGAAAACACTTTGTGGACTTTATGCAAAATATATTTGACAGAGACCATGCAGAACCTGCACCCCCACTAAAGGAGGGAGAAGAATGCTGGTACTTTCCATCCTTTGGCGTGTATCACCCACGCAAACCAGACCAAATCAGAGTTGTCTTTGATTCCAGTGCTCAGCATGAAGGTATTTCTCTTAACAACATGCTCCTTTCGGGACCCAACTTGAACAACAGTCTAATGGGAGTTTTGATTCGATTCAGACAAGAACCCATAGCAATAATGTCCGACACTCAACAAATGCTTCACTGCTTCATTGTCCGAGAAGACAACAGAAACGACCTCAGATTTCTATGGCACGAAGACAATGACATCAACAAGGAAGTGATAGATTATGGAATGAAGGTACATGTCTTCGGTAACAGTCCTTCCCTTGCAGTGGCAACTTATGGGCTAAGGAGAAAGGCTCAGGCTGGAGAAGAAGAATATGGATCTGATGCTCACCAATTTGTTGAAAGAAACTTCTACGTTGACGACGCACTCAAGTCCTTTCCAACTGCTAAAGAAGCTATCAATCTTCTCACCAGAACAAAGGAGATGCTGTTTGTAGCAAACCTTAGACTGCACAATATTATATCCAACAGCCAGGAACTTATGAATGCCTTTGTAAGGAACTGGTGTGACCAGAATACCAGACACAACGTAAAGTGAATAAAGTGATTTATTAAGGATATAAGTAAAATGGTGATCCAAACGCACATCTAATATAATAAACAGTGTAAACAACCACAGCAACAGAAATAGTGAAAACTGCTAAAACACGTATAGGGAAATATCCAAACTGTAAATGTAGCCAGGCCAGGGTCATGCACAGGAGATCAATCAGAGGGGGCAGGGAGCAGGATAAGGCAGAAACCAGGAACAGATGACGGGGAAGCTGGTGAGACAGGATAAGACTGCAGACAGGGGTCCAGGAGCAGATTCAGGGTTCAGGATACAGGGTTCAGGATTCCAGATACAGGATTCGGGATTCCAGATACAGCATTCAGGATGGCAGATACAGGGTTCAGGATTCGGGATACAGAGGCACATGGAGGACAAACACCAAGGCACTAAGCATATGGTAAACAGGGTTTAACTATCCTTCCTGTAACGAGCGTCAGGTGGTGACTCATGAGCTTCTGATTACTGGGAGACATCCGCTGGTGGACACTGGAACTGCAGCCCATGGATCCAGGAGCCACAGTGCCACTATCAGATGAGCCCTTTACTGACACCCGCTGGCGGACACTGGAACTGCAGCCCATGGATCCCCGAGCCACAGCGCCACCCACTGGAGGGACTATTCCTAACAGCCTTTCACTCTGAGGACTATGCCACTAGTCTAAAAAAACTTGATTTAGGTACAGATGTGCCTCCTGTACAGCGTAGTCTGGGTTTGTTGTGGAACATCAAACAAGACACATTCACATTCCAAGTGTCAACTTGTGACAAACCCTTCACTAAGAGAGGAGTCCTGTCAGTGGTGAACAGCAATGATCCACTGGGTTTCCTTGCTCCAGTTACCATTCAAGGTAAGATTCTGCTAAGACAGTTATCTACTGAGAACATAGACTGGGATACTCCTCCTTTACCTAGTGGGAAACAACACAAGTGGGAAAGGTGGAGATGTTCTTTGCGGTCACTAGAAAAACTTCAAATCTCACATTGCTATGTTCCAGCTTCCATTGCAACTGCTGGGCGGAGAGAGAGATTCATATTTTCACTGATGCATCATTGCTACAGTAGCTTATTTAAAGACCTCTGAAATTAATGGGGAATCACACTGTAGTTTTGTCCTAGGCAAGGCAAAAGTCACTCCCAAACCTGCACATACTATACCAAGACTTGAACTCTGTGCAGCGGTGTTAACAGTAGAAATTGCTGAAGTCATACAAAGTGAAATGGACACTAGAATTGATTCTTTCACCTTTTATACTAACAGTAAGGTAGTACTTGGTTATATATAAAACCCAAACAAAACTGTTTTATGTGTACATCAGCAACAGGGTATAACTTATTAAGAGATTCTCTCTAACAAGTCAATGGCATTACGTTCCCACTAAACTCAACCCAGCTGACCGTGGCACAAGAGCTGTGTCATCAGCAATTCTTCAGGAAAGCTTATGGCTGTCACCTCCAAGGTTTTTGTGTGAGGACTGCTATTCAACCACCACTGGCACCAATCAGCTGCCGAGAGTTGATGGCCATATCGGGAAATCGGACCTATGCAACAAAGAATAGAATCCTATAATCATACCAGGTGAACATCTTGTTACTACTCTTCTGGTTCATCACCACCATGAACAGGTGCAACAACAAGGCCGCCAGTTTTCAGAAGGTGCCATCAGGACAGCTGCCTTGTCGATTGTCAGTATGAAAAGGTGCATCTCCTCCCTGCACTTCAGGTGCATCAAATTCCACAAGTTAAGAGGAAAACATCAACTGCAACAAATGGCAAGTCTCTCAGCTGATCGACTAAGTAAACATCCACCCTTCACCTATGTTGGAGATCTCATCCTTCTAAAGGACAAGGAAGTTTGTTGGAATGAGTGGCCTATGGGTCTGATTACTAAAGTTATGACCAGTGATGATAACAAGGCCCGGAAGGTAAAGGTCAAGGTAACCAAAGGAGGATCGATACAAGCCTTTTCTCGACCAATTACAGAGTTAGTACTCTTTTTGCCAAGGGAGTGACTTATGCAAGGACTAGCCATGCTATTGGCACAGCGGGGAGTACATTGCTGCTATCTACAAGTTCTACTTGGAACTTTTGACATCTTCTGAAGACGTCATATGTTGGACTACTACATGTTCTGCAATCCTGTTGAACTTATGATTGTTTGCTTGTTGCATGTTCTCATTACAGGTTCCAGGACATCTATCAGTATTGGACGTTATTGGACTTCTATATATATAAAAGTTTAAGGTTATGAAATCTGATGATTTCAGATGGGGGGGTGTTGTGTTACACAATGGGATTTATTATAATTTCATCTGTGTGTATTATTTAGTTTATTATTGCTCTGTGCCTTTAAGCTGTCTGCCTCTGTCTGAGCTGAATCTTTTTTCCCACCGTAGTTCTGTATATCCCCTCCCATTCTCTCTTTCTGGTTTCATTTCTGAGCATGCTGCCTTCATGTACAGATCTTTCCATGTGCCTTACAACTGCATCGTTTTTCTACCTTTTTAAATGGAACATTCGAAAGGCTTCATCATCTGTCTCCTCCACAGTGAGTTTATTCATTGAGTTTAATCTGTCTGAATTGATGCAAGGGATAAAAAGATCACCAGGTCAGTGTAAGCCCTACATGATGCTGAAGATAAAGTTTATGGCCTTGTAGTTGAAACAGAACATACAAATCTGTGTCTAGGGGCCTGTTCTGTGAGGGCCATCCCTTCCAGTTAGTGAACTCAGTGGACGGGGTTCAAGCAAAGGGGATACTGGTGAGTGTCCTGAAGAAGAGTGGTGCATTGAGTCTGCTGCCAGAGCAAGCAAATTACTTATTCTCCCACACAGCTATAGTGTAGTCCAGCAGGGAATCTGCTGTCCAGTTCCATTTAATGGGGTCAAGTGAGAGTTGTCCTCGTCTGTGCATTGTTTAAGTTGGAGTATCCCACTAATCCCTTCTCCTATTCAAGTTCTACCAATAAATACCAAAAAGACCCAATTACCCTAAACTGATCATTGGATAATGATTGGAAGAGTGTGCGGGTGATAGTTTGAAAATACCCAAGTGTCTGGCTGCAGGATAATCAGAGGGAGGCCCAGGGAAGGCTATACTCAGCAATCCCTAGGGGGGGCAGTGCTACAGTCCTATTCACACGTTGTGTATGCTTTGCTTCAAAAATTATACCCCATGTCCTGTTTTTGGTGCTTTAAAGTGTCTCCAAAGCCTCAATTGAAGTCTGACAACACTCTCTTACCTCACCTGAAGCTTTGGAGGAGCTTTTATTCGGCTTTAGCTTCACTTTGTTTTGGAGGTATTACAGGTATGGGCAACCAACAAGCAAAACAGAAAGACATCATTAGTAGTCACTTCCAGTTCATGTGTATATTCTGGGAGTGTCTGGAGCAGACATCACATCTGATGTGCAGCATGGAGCAGCAGGAAGGTGAGCGGGGCAACTAGCAGATGGTATACAGAAAGTAATCAGGGACCAGAGACAGAGGACTGAGAGACAGAGGATCAGCAGACCTGGGGGACTGGAACAGGAGAAACTAGCAAATGTCACATGTGGTGAGCAACATGCGAGGAATACAGTGGGAGGTGAGTAGGAACTGGAGGATCAGCAAACCATAGGATCAGCAGAGCTGGGGGTCACTACTGAGCAGGGGATTAGCAAAGTTGGGGGTGCTACTGAGTGGAGTATCGGCAGAGCTGGGGCTACTACTGAGCAGGGGATCTGCTGAATGAGGGTACAAATAAGCTGAGGATCTGCTGAACAAGGGTACTTTTAAGCTGGAGATCTGATGAACAAGGGTACTAATGGGCTGGGGATCTGCTGGGCCCCTTTAAAACAAATAGAAAATCAAGACACACAGGGCATTTGCCAAGCTTTATTAAAGATAAGCATGACCAAAGCATCACAAACACCTAAAAAAAGCATGTTAAAGTGGAAGGCGCTTTAATGTGTGTTAAAGTGTCTTTACTCTATAATAAGGCTTACCTGTATTTACCGATAATATCTCCTAAACTTGCACAGTTTAGGAGCTATTCTCTGTATACGCTTGCACCAACGTCATTGGCACATGCGCAGTGAAGAAACGGATCGACGTGCCATTTCTTCACTAGGATCGTGCTGCGATTGGCCAATCACAGAGCCAGAGTCCGTGGCCCCTGAAGGAAGAGGGGTGAAGATGGACACGTGCCAGTAAGTGTGGGAAATGGCGCTGCCTATGAGGAGTCTCAAAAGATCTCCTAAGCCATATAATCAATTTAATGAATTAGGTGTAGGTGAGTAAAGGTGCTCAGTGTATTCGTATAACTATGATTGAAAAATATTCAAGTCAATAAGTGCATGAGTGATATTATACCAGATAAAAAGAGATTAAAATTATAAAAATATATATAAACATATAACCAGTGTATCCAATGAATCCTTATATAAATAAATTATCTCCGCTTGGTTGCTATCATAAAAAATGCCAGTACAGTGCAAATAAAGTACAAAATCATATAAATATATTATAAAGTGCAATCGTGTCACAACTTAATCTCATATGACAAGCAGAAATAGGATAAATCATATAGTCTTTCAACTCAGCAGCTGGAGAGGATTTGTGAAAAGTAGTGTGGGGAAGTGAGGAGATGGAGCAAAAAACTTCACACAATCGTGCTCCCCGTCCTTCAGTTACCCCACTCACTAATCCACACAGTTCTCCCTGAGATGTGTAAGAGGAGTCCAGAGGGTCCTAAA
The DNA here is from genome assembly GCA_018402905.1 of Glandirana rugosa. Lineage (NCBI taxonomy): Eukaryota > Metazoa > Chordata > Amphibia > Anura > Ranidae > Glandirana > Glandirana rugosa. The sequence goes on along the minus strand of BLSH010071085.1, from coordinate 391,840 downwards.
GTTTCCCCGGCGTGGTCCTCCAATATTCGACCCGCGGGTTCCCCCGTACACCCGCACGGGGTCACATCAAACGATGGCAGTATAGATAAGGAATAGGTAACAGTGTTTGAGATGTAGAAGTAAACAGACGGCTGTATAATAGTAGACACCTACATTTGCAGTAAGAGAAGTCAGACGTGGGTGCTGGAATTTCCTTGCGTTCCACCAAAGCCAAAGACCGGAAGTGCGTATAACTCTGGCAAAGCTCCACCTGACGCGTTTCGTCACTTGGACGTCATCAGAGGCGTATTCCTTATCTATCCTGCCATTGTTTGATGTGACCCCGTGCGGGTGTACGGGGGAACCCGCGGGTCGAATATTGGAGGACCACGCCGGG
>BLSH010071085.1:361160-373299 GCA_018402905.1 Glandirana rugosa | reverse complement strand
CACTAGGGGGATCTGCACTGGGGGAGGGTCTGCACTGCACTAGGGGGACCTGCACTGGGGGGGTCTGTACTGAGAGTGATCTGCACTGATGGGGGGCTCTGCATTGAGGGAGGTCTACACTATGGGGAAGAGGGTCTGCACTAAGGGGGGTGTCTACACTGAAGGGGAGGGTGTCTGCACTACGGGGGTGTCTGCACTGGGGGGGTCTGCACCAAGGGGGGTGTCTGCTTTGAGGGGGGTCTGCACTGAGGAGGATCTGCACTGAGGGGGGATCTGAACTGGGGAGGTCTGCACTGGGGGGGCTCTGCACTGAGGGGGGTCTGTACTGAGGGAGAGGGGTCTATAGTGTGGGAGGGGGGTCTATACTGAGGAGAGGGGTTCTGTACTTAGGGGTGTCTATACTAAGGAAGGGGGGGTCTGTATTTAGTGAGGGGGATCTATACTGTGGAGAGGTCTATATTGCGAGATGGGGTCTGTAGTTAGTGGAGGGGGGTCTGTACTGAGGGAGGGGGGACTATAGTTGGTGGAGGGAGGGTGACACCAATTTTTTCCACACTGGGTGACACCAACCCTAGTGACGCCACTGCCTACCCTTACTCCATCTGCAATGGAGGTATCCCTTGAATTCTTTTTAAATGTTGGCAACTATGGATTCCTAAAGATGGAAACAACCACCTCATAGAAACCCCCCAAAGCAAAAATGTCCCGTGATGTAAATCCAACGTCAATCACGTAGTCTAGCGATGTAGATTCAGTGTCAACCACGATGAGCAAAGCCTGATGACCCACCACTACTACGAACTGCCGCTACAATGATGCTACCCCACTACTACCCCTCTTGCAAATGACAGGTCATGACCGTATTTGGGCAATGGCATCACTTGGGTTGCTTTGATTATAAACAGAACAAATTGGGGAACTGTGAGGGATATTTTATTTGATGCCACTGAGTACATTATACAGGTACACAACTTCTCATGCAGGTTTAAGACATCTCCCTAACATGTTACTTAAATGATTTGTGTATTTTTAATGTTTCTCTTTAGGCCGCTTTAAAAGACCCTCTCCCCACTAAACAGTATTTTTTAAAATTTTGCATTGGTTCATGTCCACCATGGCAATGCCCTGCTACCCATGCCTGTTTTAACAAAAGTTGGCAGATTGGCCTTGAAAATGGTTGGCATAAATAACACAATCTGCTTCTCAGACTTTAAGGGAGTTCACTGCTATGTTCAGCTTTTGAGGATTTTAGGATGGGTTTACTCAACACTATCTACCATTAGTGGTCGGTGCCAATGTTATTTAACCACCTTTGCCATTATGGTGGTGAGAGGTAGTGTTAAGTAACCCTTTTTCCCTGTGTAGCACCTTCTACCTTAGGTAGGTGCTAGAGGTAGGTTTTTGGAGAGGTTAGACAAATTGAGGCAGGCCTAGCTGCGGTTAGGCCTGTGTGTTTTGATTCTGGGCTGGGAGTGGCTGGTGACTCACAGGTAGGGACACCTCTCGGTTACCTCTCCTTTGCTTATAGAGGGTTCTAGAAGGAAGTGTGGGGAAGAGAGGTGGAGCTACCTGGGGTGTTTTGAGGAGCCCTGGTGAATCCCCAATTTGGATTGGCCGGAGGCAGGCCTCTTAAAATACCTGGGGTCAGTCCAGCCAGGGAGGAGAGTTCAGGTGGAAGAACTGGGAGATGGAGCACTGGTTGCGAGGGCCTTTGAGGGAGCCCCCTGTCCGGGGGGGGGGGGGGGTGACCTTGGGCCTGGAGGCTCAGGAGTGGAAAGTACCCCTCAGCACATTCAGTCAGGTCCATAAATATTGGGACATCGACACAATTCTAATATTTTTGGTTCTATACACCACCACAATGGATTTGGAATGAAACAAACAAGATGTGCTTTAACTGCAGACATTTAGCTTTAATTTGAGAGTATTTACATCCAAATCAGGTGAACGGTGTAGGAATTACAACAGTTTGTATATGTGCCTCCCACTTTTTAAGGGACCAAAAGTAATGGGATAATTGGCTGCTCAGCTGTTCCATGGCCAGGTGTGTGTTATTCCCTCATTATCCCATTTACAAGGAGCAGATAAAAGGTCCAGACTTCATTTCAAGTGTGCTATTGGCATTTGGAATCTGTTGCTGTCAACTCTCAATATGAGATCCAAAGAGCTGTCATTATCATTGAAGCAAGCCATCATTAGGCTAAAAAAAAACCAAAACAAACCCATCAGAGAGATAGCAAAAACATTAGGTGTGGCCAAATCAACTGTTTGGAACATCATTAAAAAGAAAGAACTCACCGGTGAGCTCAGCAACACCAAAAGACCCAGAAGACCATGGAAAAAAATTGTGGTGGGTGACCGAAGAATTCTTTCCCTGGTGAAGAAAACACCCTTCACAACAGTTGGCCAGATCAAGAACACTCTCCAGGAGGTAGGTGTATGTGTGTCAAAGTCTACAATCTAGAGAAGACTTCACCAGAGTGGATACAGAGGGGTCACCACAAGATGTAAACCATTGGTGAGCCTCAAAAACAGGAAGGCCAGATTAGAGTTTGCCAAACATCTAAAAAAGCCTTCACAGTTCTGGAACAACATCCTATGGACAGATGAGACCAAGATCAACTTGTACCAGAGTGATGGGAAGAGAAGAGTATGGAGAGAGAAAGAAAATGCTCATTATTTAAAGCATACCACCTCATTAGTGAAGCATGGTCTGGTAGTGTCATGGCGTGGGCATGTATGGCTGCCAATGGAACGGGTTCTCTTTTATTAATTGATGATGACTGAATTTTGAAGTTTTTCGGGCAATATTATCTGCTCATATTCAGCCAAATGCTTCACAACTCATTGCACAGTGCTTCACAGTGCAGATGGACAATGACCCGAAGCATACTGCAAAAGCAACCAAAGAGTTTTTTAAGGGAAAGAAGTGGAATGTTATGCAATGGCCAAGTCAGTCACCTGACCTGAATCCGATTGAGCATGCATTTCACTTGCTGAAGACAAAACTGAAGGGAAAATGCCCCAAGAACAGGCAGGAACTGAAGACAGAGGCCTGGCAGAGCATCACCAGGCATGAAACCCAGCGTCTGGTGATGTCTATGACTGTAATTGACTGCAAAGGATTTGCAACCAAGTATTAAAAAGTGAAAGTTTGATTTATGATTGTTAATCTGTCCCATTACTTTTGGTCCCTTAAAAAGCGGGAGGCACATATACAAACTGTTGTAATTCCTACACCGTTCACCTGATTTGGATGTAAATACCCTCAAATTGAAGCTGAAAGTCTGCAGTTAAAGCACATCTTGTTCCTTTCATTTCAAATCCATTGTGGTGGTGTATAGAGCCAAAAAGATTAGAATTGTGTCGATGTCCCAACATTTATGGACCTGACTGTACAAGGGAAGTCCTGACCAGGGAGATGGAGAGAGCAACAGAGTGGTGCTGCTGGGCAAGTCTCCAGGAAGGATCCACCAGGTGTCGGTGAGTGACACACACCCAGGGATGCTGGAAGAGGCACACCGGAGCAGATTGGGGAAAGAGAGAGTCAGTCTGAGAAGGGTGCAAGAGCCAGTTGGGACTGTGGTGTCAACGGGCAGGGTTGCTGCAGCCAGGAGGGCTGGTAGGGCCTGAAGAGGGACAGACTGGGAGCAATAGTCCACCAAGGCTAGTTGGCACATTCTTCATCATTTTGCCACACAAAACAAAGAGGCCCGCGGTCCCTGCCTGTAATGGGCGGTTCATCAATGCCTGGCCAGAACAGAGGCAGGGCTTACCATGTGCTAACTAGGTCAGCATCTACAATATATTTGACCAAAATGAGGGACTGTTTTGGCAAATCCGGGACAGTTGGTACAGACCTTGATTCTGCAAAAGAATTTACTGAAAGTAGTTCAGGAGGAGTGGACCTAAAACTGGTTTAGGACCAGAGGTTTCAGGAGAGTTGCATGTAGCATCCTCCTAGATAGGTGGTGCTAGGGTTATATAGATAGATTTAGTTGGCTCACTGTGTTTTGTGGAGCTGTGTTTTTGACAGGTGCATTTAGCTTATCACACTGCAGTCAGCGTGACTGTAATCTTTGTGTTAGGTAAATTTAGTTGCTCACTGTATTGAGTGCAGCTGCATTTGACTAGTTGGGTCTGCTCAGTGTTCTCAGCTGCTGCTAGTCTGTTTACTCCCTCTGCTGTCCAGAAAAGCTGTGAGAACTTTCTGGATCATAGGTGTGGAGCTATGCAGATGGCAGCATGAATATTTATACAGCCCTGGCCAATCCCAGGGAGCAGGACCCTGGAGCCTCCTGGGAGACTGTATATATTCTCTGAGTACGCTGAGCCCAGGGTCTTATGCTGAATCAGTCCAGCCTGGAGGGCTTGCTTCCCTCCAAGGCAAAGCTGCCATGTGCTTGCTGTTTGTGAGGCCTCAGGTGAGTGACCTAAGGGCCTGGATGCTGAAACTACACAGAGCTGACTGAGGGGCTGTCTGCTGAAGATCTAGTCTGATATAGGGTTGCCACATCATTCCTTTAATCCAGGACACATATAGTTTACACAGGTTCTGAGGCTAATTAAATGCACATAAGGCACCAGGGGAGTTTAACTACCACCTTAATCAGCCATAGAACCTGCGTAATTAATATGTGTCCTGGATTAAAGGGATGATGTGGCAACCCTAGTCGGATATCACTGGAAGAAAGTGTGGCTTGGAAGTTGGAAAGGGGCAACCAACTTTCCCTGGACTTTTTCTTCAGACTGCTGAGAGATCCTAGAGACTTCTGTGCTGCTGCCACTCCTCTTGTGCTAGAAGCTGGGTGTTTGTTAAATGGAGGATTGATTGGTGCTCTGAAGAGCTTAGTTTATCTAATTCCTTGTGAAGGGACTCTGCTGTTATTGCACTAAAGCAGATGTCTCCAAACTTTTCAAAGGGCCAGTTTATTGTCTTTCAGACTTTAGGAGGGCCGGATTGTGGCCAGCAGGGGCAGAAAAGGTCATGGGCTCGGCATGAGTGAGAATAAGTATGGCCTCAGGGTTGGTGGTCAATGGGAGTAGGAATAGTGTCCCTATTAGTAGGAGGAATAGTATCCCATCATAGGTATCGGTGTAAAAAATAGTTCCCCAGTGTTGGTGTCAGTGGGAGGAATAGTGCCCCATGGCCGGGTAAAGGCTAGCAAAGGACCACATGTGGCCCTCAGGCTGCAGTTTGGAGATACCTGCTGCTGCAAGTTAGAAGTCTGTGTGCTGGTAACTGCTTCTACTACAAAGCCAAGCCCACAGTTTGCTATTTGCACATACTTCTGCTCCAGCTCTACATTTAACTGTTTCTTCTTTCTTTGCAGAAAGGAGTCCATTGTCCTCAACTTGTACATAGTTCTGTTTTTGGAGTAAGCCACTCAATTGACGTTTTTGATTAAATATAAAATGAAAAAGCATGTGCACTTGCAGCCTCTTTATTGTGGACTACATTGTCCAAAGAAAAAAGACTTACCCATGCTTGCACAATAGACATCAGATGACCTGCTAAAAAAAAGTCCAATTTGATGTCCAAAGATGTCAAAACCTCTCCTGGAGTGAAATGCACCCCTCTATCTAAGACAATGTGAGAGGAGGCCATGGGGACAGAAATTTTGGCTGACATGGAAGCTGAAGGAATAACTTTTATAGCCATTTGATGTGAGCCATTTTCAAAAGACCATCCAAAATGTCTCAGATCATCAAATCGATGTACAGTGAATGTGTTTCTGACACGTCACGTGCCACCACTGGCAGCCCTACCACTATGGTTGCCACCTCATCCCTTTAAACCCGAACACATATGAATTACACAGGTTCTGAGGCTAACTGAATGCACATAAGGCACCAAGTGAGTTTAATTACTACTTTAATCAGCCACAGAACCTGTGTAATTCATATGTGTTCGGGTTTAAAGGGATGAGCTGGCAACCCTACCTACCACCCCGGACTAAGGTCTATACTGCCTATGTAGAAATCTAGCATTGCACTTACTTCAGATTAACTGTAAGCGTTTAGGAATGGTAAGCAAAAAAAAAACCATACATATCACGCACATGAGTGTTTTTAACACATCTAAAACTCTAAAAAATCTACAATGAAAATAACAAAGCATTGCTTATCTTTATGAGAAATGCTTCTAGCTAGGTGCAGTCTACTTTCTCCTCTGCAGGTAGAACTCTTCCACATAGGGTTGCCACATCATCCCTTTAATCCAGGACACATATGAATTACACAGGTTCTGAGGCTAATTGAATTCAGATAAGGCAGCAAGTTTGTTTAATTACCACCTTAATCAGCCACAGAACAACCTGTGTAATTAATGTGTGTCCTGGATTAAAGGGATGATGTGGCAACCCTACTTCCACAGCAGTACTGCAGTTGGAGAGGAGCTCAGGAGGAACATTGGTCCTCTATGGTTTCCCTGGTGACTAGGGAAGCGATCCTATTACCTATCCTGTTACCAGGCCTGAAGAAGGAGCGCAGACCCCGACAACGCGTCGCCGCCGCCCGAACATCAGCCTGCCGCCGGAAGTGACGACAACTGTGCCCGACACCACAGCCCCAGGAACCAGGAAGCGCCGGGAGCCACCGACAAGGCCCTGTTCATGCAAGGCACCCCATCTTCCATCATCCGGATCAGCGAGGCATCCCCTCTATACCACAGTGCGCAGTGACTTACACTGCAAGGCCAGCTATCACTACTCGTTTGTGAGTAATTTTAATCTTGTTTTAAAATAAAGATATTAAATGGCTACACTTAGAGGCGCTGTGTCTCTCTTCTTTTCTTTCCTATCTCGGCCTGACAGGTGCAGTGGGCGAGGCTGAGAATCCCCTGCTGATGTCAGTTAGTAGGAGAAGAGGCTGCGGGTCACGTGAGCGCCAATCATCGCTCTGTAAATGTAAATGCAATGTTATTGTACTAATGTCACTGGCAGGGAAGGGGTTAACACTAGGGGGTGATCAAGGGGTTAAATGTGTTCCCTGGGAGGTGTTTCTAACTGCATGGGGCACTGTGTGACTGGGGAAACACACAGATTCTGTCTTCCTGCCTTGGTTACACAGGCAGATCCCCGTTCTGTCACTGCGGGAAACGACTGCGGGTGGCCAGTAGACAACAAGTCCAACCCTCCCGCTTATTGGCTCCCCCGCTGGCCAATGGGAGTGTGTGTGTGCCTCCAGCGGCGCGTGCCCGCCCACACAGGCTCCTTCCTGTGCCGCCATACAGCTACATTGTATAACTGTGGCGGCTGGGGCTGAAGCGGTTAACAAGCACTCTAAGCAGTTAATTTTGTGGCGTGTTAACAAACTAATTCAAAGTGGAAGAAAAGCCTAACTATAACTATTCTAAAAAATTTATTCTCCCCCTGCTCCTACCTATCCTTCTTAACCTGTATAAAATAAGATGTGTGTACTTACCTATTTTTAATCCGTTCTGGTCTGCTCACGTGATCCTGCAGCTCCAGCTTCCCTGTGTCAGTAAGCAGTTGCTGCAGGGGAAAGAAGAGAGCTCCGACAATGGCTGGGTCATGGGTGCCTGTAGGAGGACATCATGGCTGCTGGAAATTGCACAGCTTTGTTGCAGGCTCCCTTACCTAGAGCTGCAGGATCATGTGAGTAGACCAGCATGGACTGAAAGTAGGGAAGCACACAGATATTTTTATACAGGCTAGCCAGGATCAATAGGTTGAGGGGGACAGAACATTTTGAGAAGATTTAGAACCCTTTCACAAGGACAGACTGATTGGGTCCACCTCTCAGTCTTCCAGGAGGACCCCAGTGGACCATCCTTTGCTCTCTATGGAGTGGTGGTTGTAAACAGAAATGTGTCCTTTGATACCCTCTGATATCTGATCCGATCCTGTCCACTAAAAACAGACGCATGGGGATCCATTTCCCACCCTTCTATCAATCGGATCAGATTGGATGACAGTCGGATGGAAACAGACAGGCAGTCCATTTCCATCCAACAGCCCATAGAGGAAAGGGGGACAGGGAAGAGCTCCCCTAATGAGCAGGCGGACTCCGTCAGTGTGAAATGGGCCTTACACTTAGGGTTTTCTTCATAGGCGTGCGCGCAGGGTGTGCCAGGTGTGCCTGGGCACACCCTAACCCCCCGCCCGTGCTGCATAGATTCTCCCTGCTGTTTGGGACTGGGGAATCTCTGTCCTCAGTCCCTTTCTCTGTCTAAAAGGTCTGTTTAGAGCCCTGATATTTCACCAAAGCCCCCCCCAATGGGGGCTCCTAAAAAAATAGTAAAAAACAAAAATACAAAATGATTGTAAAAGAAAATAATAAAAAAATAAAATGTTAAAGCGGCTGTCTACCCAATTTTACTATTTTTACCTACAGGTAAGCCTATAATAAGGCTTACCTGTAGGTAAAATGAATATCTCCTAAACCGAGATATTCCCTCTCCAAAATGCTTTGGAGTTACGGCGCATGCGCCGTGTATGTCTCGGCAAAGGCCCAGGAATAGGAGCGGACACTGCCGGGGAGATGGGTCCCGCGGCTCTGGCCAGTCACAGTGCCGGAGCCGCGTACCCGGAAGCAAGATCCGGGGGAAGATGTCCGCTCCCACAGAGCGGACCGAGCAGCCCAGTCGGATCTTCGTTTCAAGGTAAGTATTTCATAATGAGCTAGTATACTAGCTCATTATGCTATTGTCTTGCAGGCTGTCATTTTTTTTTCCAAATGGGTAGACAACCGCTTTAAGTAATAATAAAAAAATTATAGAAATAAACGACTGACAGCAATTTCTGCCTTACTGACATCATCCACTGCTCTAGTGACACTGTCCATTGTCCTACTGCTATATATACATATATATGTATACTGTGTATATATATATATATATATATATACACACACACACACACACACACACATGTGTGTTTGAGCTTTGGGGTGCACACCCTAATGCAATAGGCTGTGCACACCTTTCTTCCACTTTAACCAGTTGCTGACAGCCCGCCGTGGATTGACAGCGGCAACATGGCTCTTGTGTGCGAACCGCCGTCACCTGATGGCGGCCGCAGGAGCGAGTATTGTGGACACGCTAGCGGGGGAGCCAATCAGCAGGTGGGGCGGACTCGATGTCCACCGGCCACCCGCGATCGCTCTCTGGCAGTGGCAGAATGGGGATCCGTGTATGTAAACAAGCAGATTCCCGTTCTGACAGAGGAGAGGAGAGTGATCTTCTGTTCCCAGTATATGGGTGCAGCGATCTCTCTCCTCCCCCAGTCAGCCCAGCCCCCACACAGTTAGTAACACATCCCAGGGAACACAATTATCCCTTTGATTGCCCCCTAGCATTAACCCCTTCCCTGCCAGTGACATTTATACAGTAATCAGTGGCTATTTTTAGCTCTGATCGCTCTATAAATGTCATTGGTCACAAAAAAGTGTCAAAAATGTCCGATTTGTCCGTCGCAATATCGCAGTCCCGATAAAAGTCGCAGATTGCCGCCATTAATAGTAAAAAAATAAAAATAAAATAAAAGCGCCATAAATCAATTCTCATAGTTTGTAGATGCTACTTTTACGATAACTTTTATATACGCTTATTGCATTTTTTCGTTACCAAAAATATGAGGAAGAATACATATCGGCCTAAACTGATGAATACATTTGTTTTTTTATATATTTTTTTGGATATGTATTATAGCAAAAATTTAAAAACATTGTTTTTTTTTCAAAATGATCACTCTTTGTTTGTTTATAGCTCAAAAACTAAAAACCGCAGAGGTGATCAAATACCACCAAAAGAAAGCTCTATTTGTGGGAAAAAAAATTTGTCAATTTTGTTTGGGTACAACGTAGCATGACTGCGCAATTGTCAGTTAAATCGATTCAATGCCAAATCGCAAAAAGTGCTCTGGTCAGGAAGGGGGTAAATCCTTCCGGGGCTGAAGTGGTTAAGGAAGGTACATCTCCCTTGGACTGCATATGTAAGAGGCGAACACTCTTAGGCCTCATGCACACTGAGGCTGATAAACGGACATCCAGGGGCATTTGGACGTTTTTTCCAGCTACCCCTGCACTCATTTAGGTCTCATACACACGGGCGTTATTAACGCCGCATTTTTGAGCTGTTTTTACATCTTAAGAACGCCACACCATATTCTTCAATGGCCTCATACACACGTTGGCGTTTTTGAGCTGTAAGTGGCGTTGGCGTTCCTAAGCTGTAGAACTAACGCAGGACCTGCGCGTTCCGAAGCTGCAGCATTTGAGCGTTTCTGACATTGAGCCGGCTAAACGCTCAGTAATGCGCATTAGCACCGTAGCATCGTTAACCAGCGTTTTAGCACTGGCGCTTTATGTTTTAATATGTTAAAAAATAGCAGAGGGATGTCTTTTTAAACAAAACGCAACTTAGTGCTGACGCTCAATAACGCGCATTAACGCCAGTGCAAAACGCTGATGAAATCGCTTTTTTAACGCCGATTTTTTTCCTGGTCTTGGTACTGACGTTACAGCTTGTTTTATCATAACGCCTGTGCGTATGAGGCTAAAACGTTATCTTATCAGTATATGTACACAGGGTCATTTAAGGTCGTTTCCAGGCAGTTGAGTTTAGAGGCTTTTTTTGGAAAGCAAAAAAATGGGTTCAGACGCCAGTTCAGAGGCATTTGAAACGCTAAACAGCTTGTAAACGGAGCTAAACACACCTAAACGCGGTAACTCGCATCTAGGAGCGTTTTGTTTACAGGCGTTTCCATTTAAAAAAAAAAAAAAATTTTTTTTTTTTTCAAAAACAATCCTAGATGCGAATGCGGCAAAATGGGCGTTTTAGATGTCGACTTCAAGCTGTCAAAAAAAATTATTCAGGGGAGGTTGAAAAAGCGTCCCGTGTGCATGAAGCCTTCTATACAAGCTCTTACAAACTCTGCGTGTGCTGATAAATGACTTTACTGGCCCGCTTGAATCAAACCACCTTGGTGTGTTAGTTAAGGCTCCATGCACACTGGACACTCTCTGGGAGTCGGATTTTAGTGGCAGGAGATGCTGCTTAGAAAATGTTCTTTAACCACTTCAATACCAGACGTTTATACCCCCTTCCTGCCCAGACCAATTTTCAGCTTTCAGCGCTCTCACACTTTGAATGACAATTACTCTCTCATGCTACACTGCATCCAGACAAAATTTTTATCATTTTTTTCACACAAATAGAGCTTTCTTTTGGTGGTATTTAAGAACCTCTGGGTTTTTTATTTTTTGCAACATAATTGAAAAAAGTGCGAAAATTTTGAAAAAAAAACACTTTTTTTTTAGTTTCTGTGATAAAATTTTGCAAATAAGTAATTTTTGTCCATAAATTTTGGCCAAAACCTATACTGCTACCTATCTTTGGTAAAAATAACCCAAATAAGTGTATATTATTTGGTCTGTGTGAAAGTTATAGAGTCTACAAGCTATGGTGCAAATCATTGAAAATTGATCACACCTGATGCACTGATGGCCTGTCTCATTTCTTGAGGCCCTGAAATGTCAGGAAAGTACAAATACCACCCAAATGACCCCATTTTGAAAAGTAGACATTCCAAGGTATTTAGCAAGAGGTAGTTTTTTGAAGTTGTACTTTTTTCCCACAATTCTTTGGAATATTATTTTTTTTTTTTGCACAAAATTGTCAAAACAACAAGTTATTTCTCACACACAGCATATGCATACTTCCAATTACACCCCAAGATACATTCTGCTACTGTTCCCGAGGATAGACGTCGGGTAATCTCATGGGCTCATGGATAGACGTCGGGTCTTTATAGAATATTTAACTGGTGAAACACATTTTTATTTTCGCAAAAGTAAAAGAAAGGTGCAAAAAGCTTCTGAACACTTTTTTTTACTTGGTAAGTTTTCTAAGTATTACGGAGTATCTAATATGCAACCCTACAAACGAAAGGTTTTACCCCAGTAAAACACCCATTAAGGTAACAGGACCACGAGGTCCCGGAAGTTTTCACATTATCCAGCAATCTTTTAATCTACACTTTTAAGACGAGGATCTTACGTACTGCCACGAGGGACGTACAACCTGGAGAGATACACCAGTCCGACACTTTTTCAGAGTGTGTACACCATAGCGGTATGAGCCCTTGTCATCGTCTTACATAGAACCCCACATTAA
>BLSH010071085.1:316181-348060 GCA_018402905.1 Glandirana rugosa | reverse complement strand
TGACTCGCCCCCCCCCCCCCTTGCATTAACTCCCTCGGCAAGCCAATATTGTGTATAAAATGCTAAATTGTCCCCTCCACCCAACTCAAATTACCTCCCCCCAACTTCCCCCTCTCCTAGCACAAATTCTTTCCCCCAAAAACATCCCTCTTAGCAAAAATCCTCTCCCCTCCTAGCACAAATATCCTCGTCACCGCCTGTCAAATATCACTGTCAAATTCTCCCTCCTACCATAAAGCCCCCATTGTGTCCCCAGTACAATCCCTTTCGCCATCCCTCCCTGAAACTTACAGACCTAAAATGCTACTGGGGCAGGAACTCACCATGTAGCGCCCTCCTCCTGCACATGAGCTCACTGCGTCAGGGTCAGCCGCCCATCCTGCCCATTCCTTGTCCCAGCCCTTCTCTCTCCCACCAAATTGCTCAATTTTGTCTTTACTTCACTGAACCTGTAATAGCTGGTAGTTGGGTGTAATTGGGAACTCCAGTGGGAAAATCCACTTCAAGTGCTGAACAATATAAGAAGCCAACATGTGGTATAACTTCTCACCAACCACACAAAACTGAGATATTAACGTTAAATGAGGTTAACCTTTAAAGGGGTTTTCCAATGCAACTTTACCGACCCTTATCAGAGGAATATCAGCAGAGGGGCTTTCCACATCTACTGTCGGTATATACCTCCTTACCAATCTGACATGTCTACCAGCAATGTGTGCACCTCTCCATAGATCCCTAATGCAGGGCTGACACTGGGGTCTGCATTGGATTGTGGGCTCCTGGTATATCCGGGAACATCTATGAGAAGACATGTAGGGTAGAAATGGTAGAATGCTAAATTTAGTTTAGTGGCAAATTTATTTTAAAGAACGTGGTCAATGCTACAAAATAGTGGATGGGGTTGATGGTTTAATGGGTTATCAGTTAACCATGAATTAGTATAGCAACATTTAATCAGAAGATGCGTGTATCGCCAAAGTGGCAATACAGAGTGGTGGCCACCAATCCCGGTTAATAGTCACTTTGGAAAAAATTTTTATTAGACGTGTAATTAAAAAGTTATTTTTCACCCTTTTGAGTGAATCATAAAAACATGATGTTTTGTAGATAAATAGTCATGAGAGTCAACACAGACAAATGCATAGTATACAATAAATGAGTTATACACTCCGCAATCCAATAATGCGTAGAAATGCCCGACATGTTTCAGGTCCACACCTTTCATCAAGGGCTTTCTGCAGGAGATTTTATGATATTTGACAACAACTCATTTACGGTATCTATAACATGTGGGTATACAAATATGTATACAATTGCATAGATGGTACGGCACACAAGGACAACACTGCTGGTGATGGTACAATGGAAGGAATAGGTATAGGGCCAACCTCAATCTTATGTGGATTCCTCAGAGGTTTTCATAACAAGGAAAGGGGGGATAGGATCTAGAAAGATACCCTGGGATGTCCGCAATTGCACGGGTACCAGTGGTGCAGGTTTCCCCAGGACAGCTGAGATTCAGCCTTCCACCCCACACAGTATTGTGGGGGCATAAAGCACAAAGGGGTGTATTTGGAAAAATGCCAAAATGAGACTGCGGGATCTTCCGCTGATTTCCGTGGCCTATAGTACCTCGTGTGGTTGGGGCAGTCCTGCCAGGCAGTGTAAAACTTTAATCGGAAGAACCTTCTAAAGAACATTTGTTTGTTTGTTGATTGTTACCTTGGTCAGTTCCTAACAAAGTAACCTGAATAGATGGCACCTCATCCCAAATATGAATACAATGAAAGAATGAGTTCCCTGAGGGGATTATGCGGTGCTGTAGATTCTGTCTGTCTGTCTGTAATTACAGACAATAATGTCTATTGTCTATAATGACTTTCTATTTCATTGTCCTCAATTAGATTTTGGAGGTCAGTACAATCCCCTGAAGAAGCCCACGGGGGCGAAACATGTTGGGATGTTAGCTGACGATAGCCTATACTAATCTTGGCTGGACTCCATCATGCTATAAGTCGAAATATATGGTTTTAATGTACACTCATGCAATATACATTTTTATGGAATATGTGTTTATAATAAAGATAATTTGTTTTATTTAAAACAATTGTGATTGGATTAATTCTACAGCACCGCATAATCCCCTCAGGGAACTCATTCTTTCATTGTACTTCTAAAGAACATGTTGAAAACATAACTGTATTGTAGGCTGTATAGCTTTCTAACAGTTCTGGGTGTTTCGAATAGCTCTGTCCGATCACTGATAGGATCATTGAATGGCCTGTAGAACTTCTCATTGAGGAATACAAAATGTCAAAGTTCTCTTAAAGGTGAATAAATCTTTAATTCTTGGATAAGGGTTTATATTGATCGGCCCTACTGGTCAATGTGCTATGTTTTGTTGCAGCATCTTAGAAGATTGGCACCTATCGCTATGTATAAAGCAGACCCAAACACTTATCTCACCTTTACCCTAAATCTTAACCCTATCCATAAAATGTAACCTAACTCCTAACCCTTAGCAGTTAACTTGATGTTACTAGGTCCACCTCCCACTATAACCTACAACAAAACTCCATCCAACTGGACTGGATTGGGCACAACCCCTCACCATAATAATAATAATAAATAAAAATGGAGTTCCACTTTAAACCCCTAAACCCTAACCTCAACAGTGGTTCATATCCCATTATCCATTATACTAAATTAAAACCTAAGCTTATTTTGAATTGATCCTCACAACAGCACCTAAAGCATCAGGCCCAAGAGTTGTCAGACTATTCTTAAAATGTATGTATCCATGTAGGAGCCGCTGGGGAAATGAGATCCCCCACCCTGCACAGCCAGGCACACTGAAACTTACTTGCTGTAAAAGTCGATACCTTGACTTAGGCCTAGAGGCAGCTGGTGGGGTTTGTGTACCTGGCAGCCCGGCAGACACTGGTTAGGGCCTAGCGCCAACTGTTCCTTAATCCTGAAGTTAAGCAGCATTGCAACTCATGTGAGCCATGGTTCATGAGAAGCTCACCTCTATACTTACAGATACCCATGACAATATTTTAAAGATTTGGGCCATGGATAACTTACAATAACTATCTACATCTCAACGGCTCTTTACTCTCTATATCAGTGATCTCCAAACTGCGGCCTGTGGGCTTAATGCGGCCCTTTGCTTGCCTTGATGCGACACCAGGTGCACTATTCCATCTACTGACACCAGTGATGAGGCACCATTCCTTCCCACTGACACCAATAATGTTGCACTATTGCTCCCACTGATACCAACGATGGGGCACTATTCCTCCCAATAATACCAATAATGGGGCACGATTCCTCCCACTGACACCACTGATGGGGCACTATTTTTCCCACTGACACAAACAATGAGGCATTATTCCTCCCACTGACACCAATGATGGGGCCCTATTCCTCCCACTGACGTCAATGATTAGGCACGATTCCTCCCACTGGCACCAATGATGGGGCGCTATTCCTCCCACTGACACCAACAATGGGGCAATATTCCTCCCACTGACACCAATGGCGGGGCACTATTTTTTCCACTGACACCAATGATAGGGCACTAATAATATTTCTCCTACTGACCACAGGTGCCATGTAATTTTCTTGCTCCCTCTGACCACCAAGCCTGAGGCATTGTTTAAAATGATGTTAAAGGTTTCCTTTTTTTTTTTAATAACTAACATGTTATACTTACCTGTTCTGTGCAGTGCTTTTGCACAGAGCAGCCCCGATCCGCCCCTTCTCGGGTTCCTCACTGACACGCTTGGCCCCTCCCATCTGCAGAATGCCCCCAGAGCAAGTAGCTTCAGACACAGAGCCACGGCTTGGTCCCGTCCCCTCTCTCTCATTGGCTCACTGGCTGTGATTGACAGCAACGGGAGCCAATGGCTCCCACTGGTGTCTCAGCAAGTGAGGTTGGAGAGTCCCCGGAGAGCCAAGGCTCTTGTGCACATTGCTGGAGGAAGATCGGGCTCAGGTAAGTGTTAGGGGGAGCTGGGCTGCTGCACAGAGGAGGTTTTTTACCTTCATGCATAGAATGCATGAAGATCAAAAACATTCAGCCTTTACAACCATTGACACTGGGACATTTTCAACTCCCTCTGAACACACTCCGGCCCCCCTAAAGTCAGAAGGACTTTAATATGGCCCTTTGTTAATAAAGTTTGGAGACCTCTGATCTATATGATCATATGGATGGCCAATTCTTCTGCTGTGTGGTGGTAAATTTCCCTGACCCCCTCCCTTCTCCCAGGCAACTCTCCTTCCCCTCTTCCTCTCTTCTCTTCCCCTCATCTGCTGAGGCCTGTAGGCCAACACTGTGCTCTTCTCTAAGCTTTAGAGGATCCCCCCCTTTTTTTCTTTTTTCATCCTTACCGAAGCAAATGTCTTTGCTGGTAGCCATCGCCGCCATTGGAATGCCTTATGAGCCACATTGATGGTCTAGAAATGCATTTATCTGTACCTATAGTTCGAGAAGTGATTTGCAAGAACTACCTCCACATATTTGGTGGAATCGTTGTTACCTTCTTGTCTCTGTTACTTCTTTTATGCTGCATCATCATTTACATGAATGTTTTACAACTTTAAAAACCTGAAAACCCAATAAAAACTTTGTGAAATAACAATGAGGTACTTATCAGTTCATGGAGTCCGGTACTGTCTTCCCATAGCCAACTCTTCTCACCGCATGGGGCCCTTGCACCACCATCTTGGATTTGGGAGGCAGCTGTGATTTCCCAAGGAGCCACAGCCGGCTCCTCTACTGTGCGTGTGCGAGATCACTCAGCACTGGTCCTACAACCTCCTTGAGCGTGTGACGTGTCCTTGGAGGTTGTGGGCAGGCCAAGATTACGTAATTGGTGCCTTTGCGAAAATTGCGGAAATGGGAGTGTGGCCAATTTAGGTGGAGTAGGGAGGAAGCAGAAGGATGAATGGAAACTCTTTTGATCATGAAGACTAAGCATCCTCCATCAATCAAGGCCAGGGCTGGTGCAAGGATTTTTGACACCCTAGGCAAAACTTCATTTTGCCGTCCCTGTTGGCTCTGCCCCCGACTCCACCCCTTTTGTCCTGTGCATGAATACGGTGTCAGTAGGGCAGTGGACGGTGTCAGATGGGGAAGAGGACAGTGTCAGTAAGGCAGAGGAAGGTGTCAGTAGGGCAGAGGGTGGTGTCAGAAGGGCAGAGGACAGTGTCATTAAGGCAGAGGACAGTGTCAGTAAGGCAGAGGAAGGTGTCAGTAGGGCAGAGGTTAGTGTCAGTAAGGCAGCGGATGGTGTCAGTATGGCAGAGGATGGTGTCAGTAGGGCAGAGTGAGACAGGAAGCTAGCTGTGGCTCTTCTTCTCTTTGCTGACACTGTGATGGATCAACAGCAGCTGGCGCCCTAGGCGGCCGCCTACTTCGCCTAGTGGTAGAGCCGGCCCTGATCAAGGCATTCATATTTTTTCATAACTCCTCCCAAGAGCCAACCCACTGCTTCAATCAGGGCTGAAGGCTCTTGAGAAAAGAACTGATGCTATGATGTTTTCAGACCCCACCCATCAACTATAATCCACCCACACTGCATAGAGTAGCATAATGACCCAGTGATGACATCACTAGCATTATTGGATTTTTTATCATGGTAATAAGAGGGAGGGTGGGGTTAGAAAAGGCAAATTATAAGTAGATTTATCTAGGTTTGCTTTAGGGTAGCAGAGACAGGTCTTCTTTTAGGCACAAAGGACATTATTCACTTCTTTATTATCATAATGACAGAACATCTAACTGACTTCCTGTTTGTTTTTGTATCTGGTGAAGAATACTAAGAACTGACCTTGAGTTTCTTTGTAGTGGTTAGAAACAGATATGAGAACTGTGACATTTGCTTCATTACAAGAATTGGGGCTACGAAGTTCGAAGTCAGGGGTAGGCAATCCGATTCATTTAAAGAGGACCTGTACTGTGAAATCTGTGTCCATAAAGTGCATGCAGAGAGCAAAGGAATAGTCAACAATATTGTCTGTGGTCTCCCTGCAGCTGATCTTTACTGCCTTACCGTGCCTTGTTCTGCACAGTGTCTCTGTGTGGAGTAGGGATGCCACCTGTCCGGGATTCACCACGACAGTCCGGGTTTTGAATCATGTGTCCGGTTTTCAGGCGGACTGAAACCTGGACACATTATTCAGACGAGGTTGTGGCTCCCCAAGTAACCAAGATAGTCGCACACAAATCTGTTGCCGTCCAGGAGCTGCGGGGTGGCTGTCTGGGGGCAGGTTCAGCATCACTGGGGGGGCAGGGGGATGACGTCATCAAGAGTAATTTGGCTACACCCACTGGTCACTGCGCACGCTATGCGCACCGCATTACTACTCTCCTTGGGGCACCCAAAGGTATCCCAGGCTGCTAAAGTATTCAGTTCAATTTGCTTTGAAGAAAAGGTGGCAACCCTAATGTGGAGACGGCCATCTTGGTAGAGGAGCAGGTCGTTGCTTCTTCATATCAGAGCTGTCCCCCCAATGTCATCTAAAGACTAAAGGGAGCAATGACTAAAAAGTAGCAGGAAAGGTTCAGGTAGCACAGATCCACAGAATGAAGCAAAAGCAGAGAGATTCTTGTACTGAAAATCCTCAGGTACAACTTCCTCTCCAGCAAGGAGAACAGTGAGTATTACAGTAGTGACATCACCAAAACTCCTTATCTCCTGAGACTGTAAAATAAAAATTATAATGATAAATCTTCTTTAACCATTTGGCGACCAGCGGCTGCAACTATACTGTGGCGGGTTGGCTGCACAAATTGCCGTTGGTGTACGTCAGGCTCGTACATGGCGATCTGTGGGCGTGCATGCCCACTGGCCAGTGGGAGAGCCAATCAATGGGTCTGGCGGACTCGATGTCCGCCGGCCACCCGCGATCGTTCCCCGCAGTGACAGAACAGGGATCTGCCTGTGTAAATAAGGCAGATCTCCGTTCTGTCAGGGGAGATCACACAGATCCTTTGTTTATGCTATGCAGGAAGACTGATCTGTGTGTTGTCCTAAGCAGCCCATCCCCTCACACAGTCAGAAACACATTGAGGGAACACAGTTAACCCTTTGATTGCTCCTAGTGTTAACCCCTTCCCTGCCAGTGTCATTAGTACAATAACTGCTAATTTTTAGCACTGATCACTGTGATAATGTCACTGGTTCTCAAAAAAGTGTCAAAAATGTTAGGTGTCCAATCTGTCCGCAGCAATGTCGCAGTCCCGCTAAAAATCACTGATCGCCGACATTACTAGTAAAAAAAAAAAAATAATAATAAAAATGCCATTAATCTTTCCCCTATTTTGTAGACGCGATAACTTTTGCACAAACCAATAAATATATGGTTATTATTTATCTTTTACCAAAAATATGTGGCACAATACATATCGGCCTAAACTGATGAAGAAATTTGATTGTTTTATTTCTTTATTGGGTATGTTTAATAGCATAAAGTAAAAACATATTGTTTTTCTTTTTCAAAATTGATGCTCTTTTTTTTGTTTATAGTGCAAAAAATAAAAAACTGCGGAGGTGATCAAATACCACCAAAAGAAAGCTCTATTTGTGGGAAAAAAAAAGACATACATTTTATTTGGGTACAACGTTGCATGACCGCGCAATTGTCAGTTAAAGTGACGCACTGCTGTATCGCAAAAAATTGCCTGGTCAGGAAGTGGGTAAATCCTTCCAGGGCTGAAGTGGTTAAAAAGTAATATAGAGAAAAAACTGTGAAAATACTCCAATGGGTGATCATTTTTGCTCTTTAATTTACCATGGTCTGATTGATTGGGAATATGCTAAAGGTGTGTTTACCGCCTAAATATTCACCAAACACCTTGCTATGGGGGGCACCCAAGCCGAGCTGCTGCTCTGTGTGTCCATTTACACACGGAGCCACGGTTCAGCCCCGCCCCATATCATGATTGGCTCACTGGCTGTGATTGACAGCAGCGGGAGCCACTAGCCCATCAGCAGTGCAAGTCTCTGGAGAGGCAAGGCTCTCATGGACGTCGCTGAATCGAGAAGGGGCTTGGGTAAGTAATGGGGGGGCTGAGGGGGGTAAGTATTGGGGGAGGGGCTTCTGCATTTACAACCACTTTAATTACAGCTTCCTCTCCAGCAAAGGGCAACTGTGAGCATCACAGCAGGGACATCACCAAATCTCACTCCAAATCCGGTTAGACTAGCAGTCAGAGGCAGCAGTGCCTTAGATGATCTACCACAGCAGATATACAGCTATGCGGCTCAGGGGACAGGAGAACCTAGACACAGGAAGTGCTTTGCTGTTTTTCAAGGGAAAAGGTACATTTCTCAGAATCCTGCTTGGTCACAATCAACATTTTTAGATGTTCCCTATTAACCACTTGCTGACCACCTTCCGCGGATATACTGCGGCACGGCGGCTCAGCTGCGCAAACCGTTGCGCCTGTATGTCGGTCCGTGCATGAGATAGTGTGGGTGCCGTGGGGGAACACGTGGGTCCGGAGGACTCAATGTCCGCCAGCCACCTGCGATCATGGTACAGAGAGGCAGAACGGGGATCTGCCTATGTAAACAAGGCGGATCCCCGTTCTGATGGGACAACATGGACATCTGCTGTTCCCAGTGACCATCTCTGTGTTGTTCTAGTGAGCCCACCCCCCCCTACAGTAGGAACACACCCAGCGAACACAGTTAACCCCTTGATCGTCCCCTAGTGTTAACCCCCTTTTGGCCAGTGTCATTTATACAGTGATCAGTGCATTTTTATAGCACTGATCCCTGTATTGGTATCACTGGTCCCCAAAAAGTATCACTTAGGGTCAGAGTTGTCCGCCGCAATGTCGCAGTCCCACTAAAAATCGTACATCGCCGCCATTACTAGTAAAAACAATTTTAAAAAAAGGAAAAGTCCCTAAATCTATCCCCTTTTTTGTAGACGCTATAACTTTTGCGCAAACCAATCAATATACACTTATTGGGATTTTTTTTAACCAAAA
This sequence comes from Glandirana rugosa, assembly GCA_018402905.1. Taxonomy (NCBI): domain Eukaryota; kingdom Metazoa; phylum Chordata; class Amphibia; order Anura; family Ranidae; genus Glandirana; species Glandirana rugosa. The sequence goes on along the minus strand of BLSH010071085.1, from coordinate 339,050 downwards.
ACATGTAGCAGAATACATATTGGCCTAAACTGATGAAGAAATTTGATTTTTTTTACATTTTTTTCGGATATGTATTATAGCAGAAAGTAAATTTTTTTTTCTTATTTTCAAAATTGTTGCTCTTTTTTTGTTTATGGCGCAAAAAATAAAAACTGCAGAAGCGATCAAATACCACCAAAAGTAAGCTCTTTTTGGGTGGAAAAAAAAGGACATCAATTTTGTTTGTGTACAACATTGCACGACCGCGCAATTGTCAGTTAAATTGCCATATCGCAAAAAATGGCCCGGTCATTAAAGCAGAGTTACGCCCACATCATTTTTTTTTTTGTTTGCGGGCATCCAACTAGTTAGTATTCATTACACAAAAAAGTAATTGATAGCTTTAAATCCGGGTAGTCTTCCTATTTATTTTGCACTTACATTGCTGATTTTTGCTTTACCATCTTAGCTGTGGGCATGTGAAGCCCAATCGCACCCTCCTTGAGTCTTTTCCTGGATAAGGTGCATGCTGGGTAACCAGCATGCACCTCTCAATCTTGACTGTATGTCTCGTTGCCATAACAATAGGCAATGACGAAGGAAAGTCCCGCCCCGTTATTATGACAACATAGATAACATGTCGCCCCCCCATGAAATTGCGTCATTTCCTGTCTGGAAATAATGTGATTTTACAGCTCAGGGATGCCCACTAACTCATGGGAAATGATGACTCCCATCTCCCATGAATCCACGCCAGGCAGGAAGTGATGCGGAGTGCCGCAGATCAGAAAGTTGAAGATTACAGGGACCACATAGCAACAGGGCACTTAGGGTGAGTATAAAAATGTTTTTTTTTTTTCAATCATGCATCATGCATAGAGGATTTGAAATATATAAAGATGTAGTTGTGGGTGGAACTCCACTTTAAGGGGGTAAATCCTTCCGGGGCTGAAGTGGTTTAACAGCAAATTTTCACTCACTCTAGGCTTAGGCCAACATTAAGGTATAACTAAAGGCAAAACTTTTTTTTTTTTAGTGTTGGACAGAGTGGATTAGCAAGCTTGTCAGTTTTTATTGCTGTCGGTGTCCCCAGTAGGGAGATTCACTCTCTTTATTTGTCCTGTTTACCATTATCGTTGAAAGTGAAAGTAAAAGATAACCCCACATTTTGGGTTATCCCCAGAAAAGTAATAGAGGGGAAATCGTTCAATGGAGACACTAGTTCAGGTGAGCTAGGGGTCCCCAAGAAATTCCTTTAATTTGCAGGGATTTCCTCTCACTTCCTGTTTGGCTATGGGACAGGAAGTGAAGGGAAATCTCCGCAATGGGACACAGATGGCAAACAAAAATCTGACAGGGGTCATAACCCTCCCCTGCTCTATCCAAAATGTAAAAAAAAAAGTTTTGCCCTTAGTTCTACTTTAAAAGCCCTTTATATTAATAAATACTGTATTCTGGTAACTGCATGGGTTAATACTTGAGACAACGATGTTCCTGTTTTTTTTATCTTTTTGTTTCACATCTTTAGTTTTTATTTTTCTCTACAATTACAAGCAGGCAAAGCTGTCCAGCAAAAGCCACAATTACAGGGGTTGGGGTAAACCACAAAACACTGCCTAAGATGCTTACAGTCATAAGCTTTGATTATTTGACATAAATGTAATCTCTTTACGAAAATAACAAGACCCGCTGTTGTAACGGCTAAACATTTTATAACTGGAGCTGAATTTTAGTTGGCCACTTACGTCAAGTCCATTGAAAACGACCATCCACAGGGTGACAACACTGCGGCGCTATTCACTGCAGAACTATCAGTGTTGTCACCCTGTTATAGGAAATGGAAAAATGATGAATCTGCTGACAGGAAAGGAAGATAATAAAACTGCACACTTGTGCGACTTGTCCTGCGACTTGGGACTGCACAGTCACATGACAAGTCGTACCCCATGATTTCCAAAGAGTACCATTCATATCTGTGCGGATTCAAGTCACAGCGACTTCAAAGTAGTCCCTGCATTACTTTGGTCCTATTTTGATGCGATTTGAGTTCCATAGTCCTCAGGATTACACAGGCATTGCTTCAAGTCGCATCAAAATCGCAGCAAAAGTGACAGTAAAATTGAGAGAAAATGAGAAAAAGGTAAAACCTTTTTCTCATTTTGGAATAAATAAGGGAGGGTTAGAACCCGTCAGTTTTTTACACTTCTGTGTACAATTAAGGATTTTTCCCTTCACTTCCTGTCCCATAGTCAAAAGAGGAAGATAGAGGAAATCCCACCACAGAGAGTTGTCATCATCAGAACTAGTGTCCCCTTTGGAAGATTTCCCCTCTATTCATGTTTAGGTGACAACCCAAAATTTGGGATTTTCTTTTATTTTCACTCTTAGACCCCTTTCACACCAAAACGTTTTTCAGGCGCTTTTGCGCTAAAAATAGCGATAGAAAAGCACCTGAAAAACTCCCCCCAATACACCCCAGTATGAAAGCCAGAGTGCTTTCACACTGGGGCGGTGCTCTTTCGGGACGGTAAAAAAAAGTCCTGCAAGCCGCATCTTTGCAGCGGTGTGGGAGCGGTGGATTCACCACTCCTATACCGCCCCTGCCCATTGAAAACAATGGGGCAACACTCCCGAATTGGTGAACACCACTTTGGGAGCGCCGCTAACCAGCACTTTTAACCCCTGTTTAACCCCTTGGGGGGGGGGGGGGGGGGGGTTAAAAGTGCACAGCCGCTGCCCGAATAGTGCCGCTATTATAAGCGGTAAAATTAGCAGTGTTTTACCACTAGCGCTCGGGTGGCCCCGGTGTGAAGGGGGTCTAGGTGCTAACGGAAAACAGGACAAATAGAGAAGGGGACTCTCCCTAATGGGGGCACAGACAGCAATGTTCTATGTTAGCTCATGAGCATTGCAGCGCACCTGATTGGCTCCTAGTACTGCTTCTCCCTCCCACAGTCTAAGATCAGCTGAGCAGGAATAATAAGAGTAAAATTCAGGTGCTTAACCATTTGCCGACTGCATAACTCCATTATACGGCTGCAAAGTGGCTCTACATGATCCGCTACTTCCAGGTAGGGGGCGCCTGTGTGATTAGACACAGCACAAGCCGATCAGTGGGTGCCGGCTAATGGATGACCACTGGCACCCGCTGATCGGCGAGGAGGAAGACAGGACAGAGCTCTGCATATGTAAACAATACAGAGCTCTGTCCTGTCTGTGGAGATATGGTGGTTTTTGTTTTCCTGCAAAAAACAAAAAAAAGTTACATCTCTTAGTAAAAGCAGCACACAGTACACATAAATACTGGTTAGGCACACATTTAAACCTTTGATTGCCCCTGATGTTAACCCCTTCCCAGCCAGTGTCATTAGTACAGCGACAGTGCATATTATTAGCACTGATTACTGTATTAGTGTCATTGGTTCCCACAAAATGTCTGTGTCAGTTAAGAAAAAAGGCAAATACCCCCTAAATGGGATTTTGAAAGGTAATAGCACCACCAATATAGATAAAATACAAAATTGTATTTGGTATTTAAAAATGTGTCACTCAAATGAGAGACATGTGTAAAAATTCATATGTACATATATTAAAGAAAACAGTCATTCTGGATCATTTTACAACCATACAGTGCATAGATTATACATCCAAATGTGCTGTTGTGCAAAATTTTACATTCCGTTGTCCGAAGTTGGAATTTGGTGCCCAACGTTTCGGGTCCAAAATCCCTTCATCAGGGGTATACAACGGGAAGTAACACAATGGTAATTTTGTAGTCCAGCGCACATAAAGACATGAGCTAAATAGTTGTATATGTAAATCAGACATTTTCGTCACTGTCACTGGTGGTATGGTGGAAAAGGCCGAGGAGGAGGTTGACGTGGCGCAGCCCTAGGTCAGAGGGGAAATATTCCCAAGATTTTTATCTGTATATGTCACCAAGGCGGTATGCACAGTATCCTGGCGGGTCACATAAGGAGGTCTCCCTGATTCTATAAGGAACTCCGAACAACGGCAAAGGTGAATAAGGAACCGGGGGGATCTGCCACCGGTCGCCTCCCTAAGAGGAATCGCCCCTTGCCATGGTCTGCTACGACTATGCGCCGTCCTCCCAGGCAGTGTAGTTAGCAGGAATACATGGTTAGAAAATCGGTCGATCACTCGACCAAGGAAATAGCGGTCGGTGGTCAAAAATGTTGCAGGAATACACGGGTAGAATATCTGCCGACCGCTCGAACGCCGAGAGGTCGGTGGTCGAAAACGTTCCGCTCATGCGTGATATGTTCAAGAGATTTTTTACTGCCGACCTTCGCACCAACGCATAGAAAATCGTTTGTTCGCAAACTATACGACACAAATTTTCAATTTTTTCATTTTTCGTTCATGATATCGATATCGGGTATTACTTGTTGGGCATCAACAGTTAGAATATCGGCCGATTCGCGGAACGTAAATTTTCGGCCGATATTCTTATCATGTATTCCTGCCATTAATGTCAGATTACCGGTCATACTATCACAGTCCCGCTATTAGTTGCTGATCGCCACCAATACTACGATTAATAATAAAAAAAAAATATATAATCATATATACCATAGTTTGTACATGCAATACTATTCAAGTAAACCAATCAATATACGCTTTTTTCAAAAATATGTAGCAGAATACATATTTTCCTAAATTTATGAAGAAATGTTATTGGATATGTTTTATAACAGAAAGTAAAAAATATTGTTTGTTTTTCAAAATTTTCAGTATTTTTTCTTTTATAGCGCAAAAAATAAAAAACACAGCACTGATCAAATATCACCAAAAGAAAGCTCTATTTGTGGGAAAAAAATGATATAAATTTTAGTTTGGGTACAGCGCCACATGATCGCGCAATTGTCAGTTAAAGTAAAGCAGTGCCGTATCGCAAAAAAATGGCCTGGTCATGAAGGGGGGGGTAAAGCCTTCCGGAGGTCAAGTGGTTAAATTGCTTAAAAAAATAATGATGTATTCATGATTACAGAGCTGCATTCATTGGTGTCTCTGGCTGAAGTTCTAAGCTTAAGTGAGTCATTGAATTGTACCCAAACATAATATCTGTCACATTTTGGTTGCGGTGCTATGATGTTGATGTAATGACCCCATTCTATTGACAAACTTTGTGTTCTTGAAACAACGCATGCAAAAAAAAATTCCATTGACGGCCAGTTTACACCACATGCAGTCCAGTGCTTTTTTCTGCATGGAAAGTAGGTTATATGATTTCCAATGGCATTGTTCACACCAAAGCAGTCAGTTCTAGGGCGTTCCAGTTCCAGAAAAAAAAAAGTGGATCCTGCATTTTTCTTGCACTGGACTGTACTGGAATGCTGTAAAACATACCGGAACATATATGTCCCTATTTAAGATCAAGAAAAAAAGAGGGGAAAACACACTGGAAACGCATCAAAAACGTGCATGCAAAAAACGCATCCGGACTGTGTTTCTATGGCGTGAACTGGCCCTCAAGGGATGAAGCCCCATTTATCGTTTTATTGATGCCCATGTAATGCATATGCACAGTAGCACAGGGGGTGGGCTTTAATACCCACACACCACACATATGCATCCATAGGGTGGCAGAGGTTCCTGAGCTGAGAGCGACCTCACTGCGTGCTCCCAGCACAATGACCGAGCTGCCAAAGTAAAACCAGCTCCCAATCATGTGACCACTCTAACAGCCAGTCACAGTGGTCATGCGATTAAGTAGACCTTCCCAATCTCTAGGTATAATAGCCCAGTTAAAGCATAGCTCCCAACTGTGCCTGATTTTGTGGAACTGTCCCTCACTCAGAATAAAGTCCCTCGGTCCCTCTTTTGTCCATCATTTTGGTCTGATCTATATAGTTGTATATGTAGTGCACCCCCTTATGGGTCGCAGATTAACTGGATCCCTAACTTCTGCACAGCCAGGCACATTGAATTTTCACAGGCCCTCCAGGGTCAGAGAACAGTCTGTGACTTTGTTTTTTGTTATTTATTGAGGGATATAACTTGGATAGGGATGGGATTATAGATTCATCCTAGGTGGGTGCTAGGAAGAGTATATTGTTTTTGGCTTTTCTGCTTAACAGAGAAGTAGACAGGCACATTTAGGTGCTGTCTGCTTAACAGAGAGCAGTGATTGATTAGTGAGGTCTGCTCGGTGCGCTCTGGTGCTGCTCATGTTATCTTGATGTTCACACTCATCCAATAGCAAGATGACATATTGGACAGTGGGAGGAAACCTAGCAGATGAGAGCATGGATGTATAAATAAAATCGCAAAAAAGTGTTTATTGATTGGTTTGTGCAAAAGTTATCGCGTCTAAAAACCATGAGAATTAATATATGGTGTTTTTATTATTATTTTTTTTTAATAGTAATGGCAGCGATCTGCGATTTTTATCGGGACTGTGATATTGTGGACAGATCAGACATTTTTGACACTTTTTTGGGACCAATGACATTTATACAGCGATCAGAGCTAAAAATAGCCACTGATCACTGCCAGTGACATGTATACAGTTAAGGGGCTAACACTAAGGGGGCGATCAAAGGGTTAAATGTGTTCCCTCATTGTGTTCTAACTGTGTGGGGGCTGGGCTGGCAGGGGCATGACAGATCTAACTGATCCCGATTAGTAGATCACTGTCATGCCACCTGTCAGAACGGGGAACCGCAGTGTTTACCTTGGCGGTTCCCTGTTCTTCCTCTGTAGAAGGTGATCACTGGTCTGTGGCTGCGCGGATCGCCGTTTATAGATGGCAATCTGCGCAGCGGAGCCAACTTGCCGCAGTAAGGCTCTGTTTCCACTACTGCGAGTTGTTGTGCAACTTGACACTTGAAGTCGCATGACAAGTCAAAACCTATGTATTTCAATGGTCCCCGTTCTAATTGGTGCAACTCCAAAAAAGGTTTTTGCACTACTTTGTTCCGACATTGGATGCAACTTTGATCCAGAGAGTATAAAGTTGGATCAAACTCAAAGTTGCATCAAAGTCGCACTGCAAGGTTGCACTCTAAATCGCGTGACTTTGGGGTTGCTATTGTTAAAACCTAGCCTAAATGTACGTGAGGCTGTCGGCAAGTGGTTGAACCCAAAAGCAAACATTTATTATATTGCAGCTTACCAATTTTTAGATGTGATGCTTACAATATTTGACCTTTTCTAGGTTTTCTTCCTTCTATTTTCATGTGGCCATCCAGCCAGCAAGTCTGTTTTTCGAAAGCCCAAACCCTCTAGCAGAATGTATCGGTTTACAGGGATGAGCCAGCGACACTGGCAGGGGTGCTTAGAGTGATCAGCTTTTATTAGTGTAAAACCTTTATCCCAAATGGAAAAACATGTTTGCTGTAACTGATTATAAAGTGTAAGCTGGAGTTTGGCTTCAATGTGCATTTAACACTTCCCTCCAGACTGATAATGCTGCTGTCTGCTGTGCCTCCAGTGCTCATTGCTCCAGAGTAGTGTCCCACTAATACAGGAGGTGTGTTACTGGCCAGATCACCAGGTGAAAACAGAGGGGAAAAGCCTAAAAATATCAAACGAATGCAGCTGCCACATCTAATGCTTGGCAAGCTGCAATATATTACATATTTGGGTTTAATACCGCTTTAATTTTTTAGTCACACATATGTTCCAGGGAAAAAAGCAGTTTCAAGAATGGACCAAAATCATTTTTTTCTACATGGATAGAGATACAGAATTATCTCTTTTTCAAGGCTGGATTAATGTAGGGGCTATTGGAGCTGCAGCTCCAGGCCCCTACCTTAATATAGGCCCAGCCACCCAAAAAAAACAGGCTGCTCTTGGAAAGCAATGGGCCAATGGGGAGGGATTTCCCCTGACGGGCCCTGCATTCCACATGCACCATCTGGGCAGGGTGGTGGGATTGATAATGGGTGCCGCATGAACAAGCCTGGGGCACGCCAATGCAGGGCTCTTACAGAAGTCTGTGGGTTCCATAGTGTAACTCTTTCAGGTCAGAGTGCACGCCGATGCATGGCCCATACGGAAACCTGGCAAATCAAATGGCAGGCTTCCCTAATGTTACGTCTGTGCGGCTGCGCCCTTTTGAGCTCGGGCGCATGCCCGCACAGGCTCTTGGAAACGCAATAGGGTGTCCAGTAAAAGGTCCAACCAAAATGCTCAGCACCAAGCACATGATGCTCTTAATGCGGCTCTGCTCTTTTTATCAGCCTGTGGTGGTTGGGTTCATGCAGAGGCAGCCAGCTTCATCACATATAACGGTGCTGAGTTCATCTGAGATGTTTCCTGGTCTGAACCTCTCTCGGTCTGGCAGTAATCACATTTAATGTCGGTAAATCGTCCTCTCAGGTCTGTGCTCACTTTATAATGAATTATGCAGGGAAAGCAACAGGGTTATTAAAACAGAACCAAACTTTTAACCACTTCAATACCGGGCACCCCCACCCCCCCTTCCTGCCCAGGCCAATTTTCAGCTTTCAGTGCTGTCGCATTCTAAATGACAATTGCGTGGTCGTGCTACACTGTTCCCAGATGACATTTTTATAATTTTTTCCCACAAATAAAGCTTTCTTTTGGTGGTATTTGATCACCACTGGGTTTTTTATTGTTTGCTAAACAAATTAAAAAAAACACTGAAACTTTTGAAAACTTTCTTTGTTTCTGTTATAAAATGTTGTACATAAGTACGTTTTTTCCTTCACTGATGGGCACTGATGAGGCTGCACTGACGGGCACTGATAAGGCGGCACTGATGGGCTCTGATGAGGTGGCACTGATGATGAGTCACTAATAATGCAACACTGCTGGGCACTGATAGGCAGCACTGATGGGCACTGATAGGTGGCATTGATATGCAGCACTGATGGGCATTGATAGGCGGCACTGATGGGCACTCATAGGCGGCACTGATAGATAGCACTGATAGGCAGCACTCTGGTAGTCATTATCCCTGGTGGGCACAGGTGGGCATCCCTGGTGTGTCTGCACTGATAATCAATGCACTGATTATCAGTGCAGACCCCCCTGGTCAGGAGAGCAGCCAATCAGCTCTCCTCTACCCGCACCTTGTCAGTGCGAATAGGGGAAAAGCCGATAACCGGCCCTTCCTGGTTACGATGTGATCAGCTGTTTGAACACAGCTGATCATATGGTAAAGAGCCTACGTCATGGGCTCTTTACCAAGATCAGGGATCAAGCTGGCACACCACACCACCAATTGTCGCACTGCATGCCCCTGGCTTATCCAGCTGGACATCATATGACGTCCAGCCAGGATAATGAAACCACTTTGCGGCTGTCAGATTGCTATATGGTGGACGGGAAGTGGTTAAAAAAAACCCCAAAAAACTGGGAGCAGGCAGGCTGTTCATTGCTGAAGAGTCATGCAATGTCTCTTCTGCAATAAAATACACCTACCTGCCAGCTCACAGCCTTCCTTAGAATGTACACTGAGCTGCGCATACACAACTCAGTATACATTTTGGCACTGTGCATGCGCAGCTCAGTATACATTCCGGCACTGTGCCTGTGTGCCAGGATGACTGAACTCCTATGTAATTTTTTTAAATGAAACTGCCGGAAAGGTAAACAAAAAACTTATTTTATTACAGGGTCACTTTAAATATTTCAATGCCAAGTAGTCAAACTCAGAATGTGTTCAATGCCAAGTAGTCAAACTTACTGAATGAGCTTGAATATCAACTTTTTTCCTCTAAAAAGTTTATTTCTTGTGTCTTTAAGGTCAACACGAGATTCGAGGCACAGCAAATGAGAATGAAATCAGGTAAGAACATACAAAAGCATGACCACATTTTTGCTCCTCTGTAAGACACACTTTTTTTCGGGGCCTGGTTCAAATTTCCATTGAATTCATAGTGACTTTGGACAATGAACCACAACTGACTGAAGCTTTCAGGAATTTGCCAATAATTATGATTGAGGCTGGGTTTCCGAGCATCCAATTCGCATGACAGGAGAGTGTGACCGGCTCTCAATGGAGACGGTTCACACATCTCTGGGGCAGTCTTGAAGCGCACTGCAGGAGGGTCCTGTGAGTCTTTGGTATTTTCACCTTTGGCAACTTCCTCTTAGGTGCTAGATGTCCTTGGTATCTTCACCTTGGGCATCTTCCTCTTAGATGATAGATGACCTTGGTAGCTTCACCTTTGGCATCTTCCTCTTAGGTGCTAGATGACCTTAATTTCTTTACCTTTGACATCTTCCTCATAGATGATAGATGACCTTGGTATCTTCACCTTTGGCATCTTCCCCTTAGGTGGTAGATGACCTTGGTATCTTCAATTTTGATATCTTCCCCTTTGGTGCTAGATGACCTTGGTATTTTCACCTTTGGCATCTTCCTCTTAGATGATAGATGCCCTTGGTATTTTCACCTTTGGCATCTTCCTCTTCAGTGCTAGATGATCTTGGTACCTTCACCTTTGGCACCCTTCGGTGATAGATGCATGTAAGGAAAAGCTGGAACTCCAGTGTAAAAGCATAACCGGACTTCCCTGAATATAAGACGATAAAATACAGTTGAAAAACGGCTAACACGTTTTAGCCGTTAAGTTAATCATGGTCATGATTACGGCCTGACGACTGAAGTACGTTGTCTGTTTTTTTTACTGTATTTTACTGTCTCATATTAAAAGAAGTTCATTTATGCTGATATACTGGAGTGCCAGCTTTTCCTTGCATGTGTTCAGCTTTTGAAGGTGGACAGAAGCCTGAACACCCAGCCCGGAGCTTTGGAATCCAGTGGGGGTTATAGTGCTGCTTTACCTGTTGCTCTTAGGTGCTAGCTGACCTTAGTATCTTCACCTTTGCCATCATTCCCTTGGCTGCTAAATGACCTTGTTCCAGCGCTGCCTCCGCCAGATACACCAACTTCCCTAAAGTCCTCTCTTCTCAAGCCATGGATCAAAGTCTAAGGGCTCCTTCATGGTAGATTAAGACATGCCACTAAATCTCCCTTGCCTCTGAAGCCGAGATTCACGTTCAGATTGCGCTCCAGAGGCTACTGACAGGCAGTGAGGAAGCAATACAACGCCTCATCACTACCTGTTTTAACCCCATTTTTGCCAATAAACATGCAGCAATGTACATGGTTGTGGGGCGTTTACAGTGCTTCCCAATGACTTGAATCTGTAGTGGTTTGCGTCATGGCCATGGCATGTAAACATCCCTGTTCACTGCCTATTGCAGCTTATGGGGGGGTTGATTGGATGGCTGGCAGAAATATGCAGCTCAACCGTGCATTTTTGCCGCCCTCTCAATCACATGTCTAAACTAGACCTCATACTGGCTGCCGCAGGGTGGTAAAAACAGGTGGATGAGCCATGGAATTTGACAGAGTTTAACAGACAGCACAGCCCCATAGAGATCAATGGGGCTTTACCGCATCTGTAAGCCAAATACGACCCTGCAATGTAAAGTTGTCATTCAGTAACTAAAAAAATAAAAAAAATAAAAAAAACAGGTGTCAGGAGGCGGCACCAGCCAGGTGTCAGAAGCTGCTGTACCAGCCTCTAAAAAGCGAGTCACAGCGGATCACTTTTCAGAGCGTGGTAAGCTTTCCACCTGTACGAAAGAACTTTTAGATCAATTGATTCTGGACTCTTATACAACTTTTTTATGGTTTTGTTTTTCAGCATTCCGGGATGGACAGTTATTTCCATCTGCTCACCTCACAGGTATGTTTGGTTTCAGATCAGTAGATTGATTCTATATGTTAAATCAAAGGATGCTCTAATCACACAGGGAGGTAATGATTTAATAAAAAAAAAAAATATATATATATATATATATATATAGCCAAAAGTATTGGGACACCTGCCTTTACACGCACATGAACTTTAATGACATCCCAGTCTTAGTCCTTAGGGTTCAATATCGAGGTGGCCCACTCTTTGCAGCTATAACATTATAACATCTTCAAACCTTCTGGGAAGGCTGTCCACAAGGTTTAAATGCGCTTCTGGAAGAATGGTCAAACATTCCCATAGACACTTCTAAACCTTGTGGACAGCCTTCCCAGAAGAGTTGAAGCTGTTATAGCTGCAAAGGGTGTGCCAATTCAATATTAAACCCTACGGGCTAAGGCTTGGATGCCATTAAGCATAGATAGAATAAAAAAGAAACTCTCTCCTCCTATTTGCCACCAGATATTCTCAATTCTCTAGGTTAGATGATGCCCAGTGTCAAAGGAGGGCAAGGTGCCATGGACCCTCCTTCTGAAGAGATGTCACCACTGAGTCCTGCACTCACATTGTAGTGATGCAGAAACTGACAATCCATAGAAGTAGAGGACTCAGCACATCATGAGCCTTGAAAATTCTGTAAAGGATTAATTTAAAAAAAGAAAAACAATTACACCAATTAGGTGCCATAGGTGTGTGGGAGGTGGTCCTAATGGGGAGTGGGGGTGCAGAAAGTTGAGGTTTAAACATTAGTTAGGTAACTTTGAATGACTAGGCCTTTTACAACATCTGTTTCAATTACCTTTAGGTCTAATAGTTCAGGACCCATCACCAGACAAACCACTTCAATGGGAATCTATACATGACTTGGCATTCCTCCATGAAATGGAGTACAGTAATGGGTCACTTCGATGCAAAAGATCTGGACTATATTTTGTGTACTCCAAGCTGCAATTGGGAACATTTTGTGCAACAGTGGGCCATTCTTCACTATTTACCCATTCAGTAAACTTGAGAACAATGGGTTCCGTCACTCCATTAATGGTGAACAGCGGAGGGTTCTGTGATAATCAAGGAATGTGGAAAAAAAGCAGTTTCCTGGGATCCAGCTTTCTGCTAGAAGAGGGGGATGAAATTTTTGTCAGTATGTCTCACGGAAACCTCATACGGGCCCAGCTACAATCCACAACCTTCTTTGGACTTTTTATGTTGTAGAGAACTCATTTGAGGTGAATTCACTAATGTTAACCAAATCATGAGCATGGGCGTTCTTTTACTCCTCCTACAAATATATATATATATTTTTTTTTGATCTTTGATTAGTGAGAATGCATTTGGTCCTTTGAGAAAGCACAAGTACTAGGAGTCAAATATGAAGTTTAATAGTGATAAAAACAAATATTTCCTCGCCTCCACCAAGGTGACGAAGAATACAATATATTGCCTGTTTTTCCATGGGACAGGTAAACATAGGTTAACTGATGATCCCACAATCATTTTTTTTTTTTTGGCCAGTGCCTATTGTGACAGTCTTGTTGCTTATTTTCTCTCTGATGTTGTCATGTACAATACCCTCTCTGATATCATCATACACAATGCAGGACCAGTGGCCATGTCCCATAGTTATGACATGACTGCTGGTCATACCTGCCCAGTATCTAGCGCTGAATATATAGTTACATATTTGGAAAGGTTGAGTAAAGACATCATTCTATCCAGTTCAACCTGTGTGTGTTTGATCATGTCCCTGTAAATTGAGTGTACTAAGATGCCCATCTAAGAGTATTTTGAACCTATCGACAGCTCCCACCGAGACCACCAATTGTGGAAAGGTGTTCCACATCCTTACCACTCTGACAGTAAAGCACTCCCTATGCAGTTTAAGGTTGAACCACTTTTCCTCCAATTTCATTGAGTGGCCACATGTCTTCTTAAGCTCCCTAAGACTGAATAGTTCCTTCCCTATGCTAGAATCACCATTGAGGTATTTGTATATCGCTATCATATCTCCTCCACTATCATGTCTCTTTTCCAGGGAGAGTACGTTTAATGCTTGTAGTCAACTGAGGTCCTCCAGTCCTCTTATCAGCTTCTCTAGACTCTTCAGGTCCAGCTCATCCTTCTTGAGGACTGGTGACCAGAACAGGAATAAAGAAGGACAAGACTGCCAACTATCAGGGTAGACCATGGTAAATGGATTCGGGATTAGTCCATCTCCTAGGCAAAATGGGCAATATATTCTTGATCAGCTGCGGGGCAATTTTACTGATTTCACCCATGCTCGCAGGTTAGCTAGCCATAAACACGCTGAATTTAGTTTAAAATTTTAGAACATGTGTTCAGTTTTATAATCATTAGTGGGGTCAACTCAACATTTGAACTGAAAATTTGAAGGGGCACGATGGGTTTTCTTTTTTTTTTTTTGGGTAAATGAATTTCGAACAGTCTTTGTGGTTTTCGTTTGGGAAAGATCATTCGTTCCAAAAATGAAAATTTAAAAGCGAAGGAAATTTTGAAGTACGTGTGAACGACATTTGTCAAGTCATCGAATGGACCGATCAGAATTTTCGTACGAATATTTGTTTGGAGGTCTACTGTGGCCAGCTTTAGGCTCTGAATAACATAAATAAAAATACTGTATGTTGACTGTTGTTCAAAGAAATATTTAATTTTTCTAAAAAAGAAAGTGTATTTTTCTTTTATCTCTGTTATTTATTTATGTCCAGTCTTATTTTTTTTAAACTTAGTAATATAAAATATTCCATGGGAATTTATCGCATACCAAGATTAATGGTGTTCTCAAAATTTTTAGTTTTTTTAATAGATCTTCTGCAAGTAAAACTTAGGCTACCCATACATTGATGAAAATAAAAATGTATTGATGACCCCATCTACACTCTGTGGATGGGGGAATCACTCCCGCTGAGCTTTTGTACTCTGCCATTGGGGAGACTTTCCCACCGGCAGAATACAATGATCAGTGCTGACGGCTATAGCCATTTGTAAAAAAACCAACAGGCTGATTTGACTTGTGTACAACCAGCTTGCTCATACATGGATAGAAAGTCAGCCAGTCCTTGCTGAACCGACCAAATTTTGATCCATGTTCAGCCTAAAGGGTTGTTGAGATCAGATTACACAAGTCATAGAGCGACCAAGACAAAGAACACACCCTTCCTCTCTTTACAGAGACAGAAGCAAGACCACCTTGCGTTTTTAATTTGCTATTTTTTTCCACAGTGGAGTTACCCTTTAAACCTGGGCAGTTCTAAGGGGTACTCAAATACCTCTTTGAGTGTATACAGAAATTTGCTCTCTTGGTTCTCACCTTTGTTGCATAAGCATGTACAAATCAACAGCCCCTTTTGTGACTTATATATTTGTGTTCATGAAAACAATGAAACTGGCTTTGTCAATTAGCTCTTCACTGATTATTTTGGTCTATGCCTACATGTTGCATATTATTATTACACTTCATTTCTTTGCCTGTAGATACATTGACAACCACATTCCTCAAGCTGCTCATTGATGTGTTAAATGGCAGTTAAGCACTTTCCCTTGTCACTGGCTTTGGAAGTGTGGGTGATTCTCTTCAAGTTTAAGCGGTTGTCAAGTCCCCCCCCCCCCCTCCAAAAAAAATAAAACCTGCAAAGCAAAGGCATAATGAGCTAGTAGCATACTAGCTCATTATGAAACACTTACCGTGGAACGAAGATGTTGCAGCGGTCTCAGCACACCGCTGTGAAGGTCCATGGCTCTGTCCAATCACAGAGCAGGCTCCAGGGCTGTGATTGGCGGAGCTGCACTGACGTCACTCCCGATCATGCGCACGGGAGCCATAATTTACAGCACGTCAATAAAAGAAATGGCATCCTGGGCTACCCCGGGGGCCAATTCTTCAGTGCGCATGTTCCGATAACGATGAATAGTAGAGTTCCTCATAGAGTGGGGCAGTGGTGTGTGGTGGGGGGGGGGGGGAGGAAATTCTCTTCAATAAGCAGACAGCATCTAACAGATACTCTGCCTATTCCCCATTTACCAAAAGAAAAGTGGGTGGAGTTGGTCATAAATGTCCCATCAAGGAGTGCTATTACTAATAACCAGTACACAAGGTGGGGCAACTGACCCTTAATGTGGGGCCAACTGAAGAGATATTATAATATCAATATTTTGATTTTTGCTCTTCTGAGAAAAAAATGTAACCATCTTTCCACAGTACAAACACCAAAAAGTGTTGTAAGGGGGCCTGGACTGGCATGTTAGCATTTCTAGTGTATGTACCAGAAGGGTTAGGGTACGTAAGCCTATTGGGACTCCTGGGACCTCATTTCAACTCCCTTAATGGGAATGCCTGGTATTTTCTACATATTAAATTTTGATTATTAATATTATGTATTCTCCTTTTTGAGCCTTTATGCTCATATTTCCTATGCTGTGCTGGTTCTCCATAGCACCTTTGTTGTAAAAAGTCTGTTCACAGAGCTCAGTAGCTCAAACAGAAGTTTGCACATGCATTTGAATGGATCAGAGCAGTGACGCCTCCCTAAAACAAAGATTATATATAAACTGTATCTAAAACATCAATTTAAAAATAAATCATGAAAATAAAAATAAAAAATGAAATTGACCCAAACAACTGAAATTCATTTGAAATTAAAATTCTCTCTAATTTTAATAAAATACTAACAGTTACTAATACTATATGTGTACAAGACTTGTTTTTACTCCATTGTCTTCAATGAACAATGCTTATGTATGCACAGAAAGTATATCTGCCTCTTGGTTCTAGAATTTATCTGTCTGTTTTATCTTTTTATTACATACTGTTCTGTTCATATTTATGTAAAAAATCTGGTTGTCTGTTTTCTAAAACACGGTTCTATTTAATACAATCAATAAAAAAAATCATTTAATACACATTTTTGTTTTATTGTACAAAGGTAATAGAAAAAGTGTATCATTCTGATGGGGTCACCTGATGTAAAGGGATCCCTCTGACGGGGACACCTGATGTAAGGGGGGCACTCTGCTGGGGACACCTAACGCAAGGGAGACACTCTGTTGGGAACACCTGATGTAAAGGGGCACTTGGATGGGGACACTGATGTAACAAAGTCACTCTGCTGGGAAAACCTGATGGGGACACCTGATGTAAGGGGGAACTGATGGGGACAACTGATATAAGGGGGTCACTGTGATGGGACACCTGATGTAAGGGGGTCACTTTGATGGGGACGCCTGATGTAAAGAGATCGCTCTGATGGGGACACCTGGTGTAAGGGGATCGCTCTAATGGGGACACCTGATGTAAGGGGTTTTTTTTAAAGGTGGCACCTGATGGGGCTAATGAAAACATCTGATGTAAGGGGGCACTCTGATGGGGACACCTGATGTAAGGGGGTCACTCTGACAGGGACTCCTGATGTAAGAGGGTCACTCTGATGGGGACATCTGTTGTAAGGGGGGAACTGTGCTGGGGACACCTGATGTAAGGGGGCAATCTGCTGGGGATAATGATGTAAGGGGGCACTTTGATGGGAACACTTGATGTAAGGGGGTCACTCTGATGAGGACACCTGATGTAAGAGGATACTCTTATGTGGACACCAGATGTACGAGGACGAGCTGATTTGGACACCTGATGTAAGGGGACACTCTGATGGGGACACCTGATGTAAGGGGACACTCTGATGGGGACACCTGATGTAAGAGTGCAATTCGATAAGGACACCTGAAGTAAGCGGTTCACTCTGATGGGAACACCTGATGAAAGGTAGGACTCTGATGGGGACACTCTGATGGGAACATGTGATGTAAGGGGTGCACTCTAATTA
This sequence comes from Glandirana rugosa, assembly GCA_018402905.1. Classification (NCBI taxonomy): domain Eukaryota; kingdom Metazoa; phylum Chordata; class Amphibia; order Anura; family Ranidae; genus Glandirana; species Glandirana rugosa. Next base: position 321,538 of record BLSH010071085.1, on the reverse strand, counting down.
GGACACCTGATGTAAGGGGGGCACTCTTATGGGGATACCTGATATAAGGGGACACTCTGATGTGAACACCTGATTTACGGGGACATGCTGATACTGACACCTGATGTAAGGGGACACTCTGTTGGGGACACCTGATGTAAGGGGCCAGTCCGATAGAGACCCGATATAAGGTGGGGCATTCTGATGGGGCAACTGATGTAAGGGAGCACTCTGGTGTCAACACCCGATGTAAGGGGGGGCACTCTGATGGGAACATCTTATGTAAGCGGGATCTCTGCTGGGGACACCTGATGTAAGGGAGCACTTTGGTGTCAACACCTGATGTAAAGGGGGCACTCTGAAGGAAATACCTAATGTACGAGGGTCACTTTGATGAGAACGCCTGATGTAAGTGGGGGACTCTGCTGGGGACACCTGATGTAAGGGGACACTCTGATGGGGACACCTGATTTAAGGGGACACTCTGATGGGGCCAATGATGTAAGGGGACACTCTGATGTAGACACCTGATGTACGGGAACATGCTAATGGGGACACCTGATGTAAGGGCGCATTCTGATGGGGACACTTGATGTAGGGGGCACTCTGATGGGGATACCTGATGTAAGGGGGGCACTCTGATGGGGACACCTGATGTAAGGGGGGCACTCTAATGGGGACACCTGATGTAATCTGGTTCTTTTTTCTTTTACTTGAAATATGGGGGTGATTGGCCTACTTTTTGGTTTTATTAAAAAGTTATTTATTTGTGCTCCATGTTGTTTCTGTTAAAGATATTCCATACAAATATAAGAACAAATGTAGTTCAATGCAACACAAGAAAAGTACATGAAAGTGGGGCAGAACAGTTCCTTATTCGGATGATAATGTCACATAGGTGGGGGCAACCTTTGCATAACATCACCACCCTAATAAAGACAAATTATATTACACAGAAGAATACAGCCATTCCTTTTGAACAAACATATAATTGTAGCCATGTGCTCCCTCGAGAGTGGCTGATAGTTGAGGTCCACCTGCCCGCTGCAACCACAATCACACAAATTCCACACATCCAAAGTCACTGAACTGGCCAGGACTTTGCTTTGTTGTTTTATTTAGGGGTTTGAACTTAGATAAGGATTAGGGATGACTGTGGGATGCCCAGTAATTGATCATAGGACCTACTATATACACTTCTTCTCCTCCAGCACACTACTTGCTGACCATTACACTTCTCCTTTACTTCTCTCCAGCACACTACTTGCTGACCTTTACACCTGTTCTCCTGGTCTGAAGGGAAATTTATCAGACCTCCATGACACTTCCTCTTCCCCACAGCTAGCACATGGTGAGGCCTACTGCAGCCACTTGCAAGGCCACAGAACCACCCTTTGTGGGTAAGAATTGCAGGTTTCCTTCACTGAAACCATGGACCCTATCTTGTGTAGCAAAACACGTTGGTGCTAGCTGGGCCTTTTGATGGACTACAACTCCCAGCCCATCCATCCAGACCCATCTGGTCTGTCCTGCGGTCTAATGGCTCTCCTTCCCCTTGGATGGCTCCCACTCACTTCTACAGACTGCTCTCTCTCATCCCAGACTGTCTCAGCCTTCTCATCCAACTCCCAGGGGCCGACACTCACTGACTCTCCTTCCATGTAGAGCTCAGCTGCTCTCCTGCTTCTCCTGTGCCACTCCAGGAGCTGACTCTTGCTCCTGGCTGCACCCAAGCCCTAGGCCTTAGGTTCACCCCAGACAGGGGGATCCCCTTCAGGGCGAGGCCTGACTACATCCTCACTGTTCCACCCGAACTCTCCTGACACCTGCTGGCAGATAGCTGTATTTAAGGAGGCCTGCCCCCTGACCACCCAGCTCGTGTATTGGTCAGGGCTCCTTGTCATACATCAGGAAGTGACACCTCCTCATCCATTCCCCTTCTAGAGCTTTCCCAGCTCAAGGGGAGGAATCTCCAAGGAATGTACCTTCCCCCCATCTCCAGCCCCACCCCTGAGCCACTCCCAGCCCAGATCAAAACATTTGATGCACCTACCATCAGGCCTGACTAGATTTTTCCTCTCCTACCAAAAATCTACAAAAGTAAAAGCACCTACACTACATTCACCCCCCCCCCCCCCCTAAACACCAGCTGGTCCCTCAGGTGATAATTTTCAAAAAAATAGCACTTAAGCCCAAGAGCACAGGCATCCCATAATCAGAAAATGGGAGGGGAACAGGGAACAAAACTGGATGGGGACTGTACAAATAAATTAAGTACAAAAATATACCAACACCATCTCTGTAAATTATTTACACAGTACAGTATAATACATTCATAGCTACATGCCCCTGCAGCTAACCAGACATATACACCATTTACATTCCTGGACCAAAGCATTTCTCCCGGAAGAAAAATACTTTGTCCACATAATTTGTAGTAGTAGTTCATTGACTTGACTCACAACGGATGAGGATGAAGAAAGTTTGTGCAGCAGAAGTTTTTCTCTGGAATCCTTAATGGGACGGGCCCTTCCCTGAACAAACAGGACTCCAAGGGATGCTTAGACGGGAACAAATTTTACCCCAGCGTCCTTGCAGTGAACAATTTCCTCACTGGGTGCAGGGTAGCAGGCATATACTGTATGCTTCCAAGTAGTCAATGAAATTTCAAGGGATATAAAACATTCCAGGCCCTTCTCCAAGGTTGCTGTTCTAATAGAGCATCTATCTCTGAAGAACAGGAACCCTGGTCTGGGTATTGAAAGGCCTGCGTAATGGAGATGGTTGGAAGTGTTTTTGAACTCTTGCTGACTGGGATGACATCACTATAAGATCCCGAGCATCCTCCCATTCCTCTGACTCGGGAGAGGACCACTCTACCAGTCTATCCAGTGACCCAAACCGAGCTAGCACTCTGGGTGAGTTCAAATCAATGACCGGGTTCCCGCTGCCTTTTTCCTCCAGCACAAACAAGCATATTTCCTCTCCTGGCTCCCACTGGTGTAGGATAAGACACACAGGAAGAGTAGGAATCACTGGCTCTTCAGCCACCAGGTTCCCACCCAGGCCATATACTCCATCCTTCTCCTTGGCTCCTTTGTCCCCATATCCCACAAGGGAGTCGCTGGGCGGCAATTCCACTCCACCATCAGGGTGATAGACCCACTCTGGCCTCTCGGGGTCCCTGCTGCTGGAGCACACACACCCGCCACTCACCGACTTCATGGTGGATTCTTTAGAGTCTTCTTCCATGTAGACCTCAGCTGCTCTCCTGCTACTCCTGTGCCACTCCCGCTCCTGGTTGCACCCAAGCCTCAGGCCTTAGGTTCACCCCCCCCCCAGAGAGGGGGATCCCCTCCCGGGTGAAACCTGATCTGCAGCTCCCGACTGCATCCTCAATCTTCCACCCAAACTCTCCTGACACCTGCTGGCAGATAGCTGTATTTAAGGAGGCCTTCCCCCTGACCACCCAGCTCGTGGATTGGTCAGGGATCCTTGTCCACCCCCCTTCTAGAGCTTTCCCAGCTCAAGGGAAGGAATTTCCAAGGAGTGTACCTTCCCCCCATCTCCAGCCCCACCCCTGAGCCACTCCCAGCCCAGATCAAAATATTCAGGCCTGACTAGATTTTTCCTCTTCTATCAAAAATCTACAATAGTAAAAGCACCTACACTATGGGGGCACTACATAATAAATGTGTATTGTGAAATATTGAGCTTCTGCTTATAGAAAGAGGAAGCTTTGGGTCACACCATGAGTAAAAATAGTTACATAATTAAGACCAGCCATGGAAAAAAGAGATTATATGCTGACCTCATTGCCCAGTGCCATCATGGATAAACTTAAAGTGGAAATGGAATAATGAGAAATATTTCCTTCCCTCCCCAACACTTAGGAGATGTAAAAATGCAGGCATCACATCAGCATTTTTATTCCACCAGTTAGAAGATGTGCAATGCTCCAATTTCATTTTTCCCTGATTACATCAAATATATGATGTAGGAGCATAAACCTGAATGGGCTGCCCATCAATCCGTCCATGAGTTGTTGAATAGACACCGAAGTCAATGACACTACTTTGTCCGTGTGCAGTACTGGGTCCAGACTTGCAAAAAGTGCCAGCTGGTATGAGTAAGTATGAGTATAAATAATGAGTAAGGTAAATAACGCTCAAAAAAACAACTTAATAGTAAAGTTAAAGCAGAGTTCCACCCAAAAGTGGAACTTCCGCTGATTGGATTCCTCCCCCCATCAGGTGTCACATTTGGCACCTTTCGGGGGGAGGGGGAAGAGGACCTCTGTCTTTAGACAGGTGTCCTTTTCCACACATATGGGCACTCGAGCCGGCAGCAGCCCGGCTCCCTCCTCCATCCTCGCTATGCTACTGGTCGCCTGGCCAATAGCAGAGCATAGCGGAGCCTCGCGCATGCCCAGTAGGGCGCCCGGCGTGAAGCTGTAATGCTACACGTTCAGGTTCCCTTACCCGCAATGGATGCGGCTGCACCCGACCCCGTTCTGAAGATCGGTGGCAGGTGCCGACTCCTAAACAGGTAAGTGTCCTATTATTAAAAGTCAGCAGCTACTGTATATGTAGCTGCTGACTTTTAATTCTTTCAGCTCTGGGCGGACCTCCACTTTAAATAGGACTTCCTTTGTACAATAGGCATCATAAGGTTCAACAATATATTTTTCCAGTGACAGCTCATCCCACCAGGTTATGTATTTCCTGTATTGAAGGAGTGCTGTCATTTTTCATAGTACATTATGGCACCCATACACCCATTCACATGTAGGCAGGTGCAGTTTATTTTCTTCACTGCAGGTGGCACTCAACCGCAGCAGCTCTACAGTCGGAGAGCAAGGTAGGAGGAACCCGGTTCCTCTATGGTTTCCTGGGTCACTGGGAAAGCGATCTGGTTGGATGCTGTTGCCCCATATTGGGTCTGGTAGCCATCTTGTGTCACGCAGAGCCTATTCAAGGCCCTGCCTCCCAGGTTTTGGCGTGCTTCATGCAAGTGGGTAGTGCAGGGAAAGGTACCCTGTCTGTTAGGGACAGTACTAGTGGTAGAGAAAGGTTCCTGATGAGGAGGGACACCTTCCTGATTGGGCACGAGACAGCCAGCCCCCATTCCCCCCCTCTCTACAGACAGTGTCACTTTGGCTGGAACCCGCTCTTTTCACATTGCTGTAACCATGAGTACACCTGGATGGGCAGTCTTCCCACCAGGATTTTTGTGAACTGCTGCCACACTGCTTCAATACAAGCATATTATTGCACCTGACTGTGTGAACTATTGTCACTGCACCACACTGCACCCCACCTACACACATCAATCTCTACCCATCTCTAACTACACACATCCACCCCACGTCACACCAC
>BLSH010071085.1:302492-316171 GCA_018402905.1 Glandirana rugosa | reverse complement strand
GAGTACACCTGGATGGGCAGTCTTCCCACCAGGATTTTTGTGAACTGCTGCCACACTGCTTCAATACAAGCATATTATTGCACCTGACTGTGTGAACTATTGTCACTGCACCACACTGCACCCCACCTACACACATCAATCTCTACCCCCCCCCCCCCCCCAGAGATATGGATAACACCTATAATCTCACCATTCTGCTAACACCATATAACTGATTACTAAATGAATGTGAAACCTACTAAGTCATAATTTGGATCTCTTTCGAAAAGCGCTACTTTATTGTCAGTTCAGCATTTGTTCGGGTTGAGTCATTTTAGCAAAGTTTCACCCCCTCCTCATATTCATCTTCCTACTCCTCCTCCTTCTCTACCCCCTTCTTGCCTCAACACTCGTCTGGAGCTCACCACAAAGCAAAGTAAAAGTTATCTTTAGAAATCAAGCAGCCACAAAGGTTTATGAGTAGCAGATAGGGTGCAGCTATGAGTGCTGAGATAAAGCTTCATCAGAGCCTGTGCTCTGCTCATTGTTCCGGTCTGTAGACAGAAAATACCACAAAACATTACAAAGAGCAACACAAGTCTTGCCTCAATGGAATTTAACAGTAGACTTTTTGTTGCTACGAAGCAACCATTTTACGAGCATAAAATCATTTTCCAATCAATTAAAAAATTTACATTCATAGTAATTTGAAGGCAGTCTATGCATTTTCTAGAGAACAGTGATATCATCGATACTTCTTTATCAGAGGCGTAACTACAACCTTCAGGGCCCTGGTGCAAGAAATTATGAAGGGTCCCCTGACCCCTGGCCGGGGCCCTTCCCTCTTCCCTCTGATCCTGGGGCCCTTTACTCCCATCGTGGGTCCCTTTATTACGGTCATGCATCGGGGCCCTTTCACAAGTTCTGCAGTGGGCCCCCTTTCTGCCATCTTCGGGCCACGCCATAGTGGTGAAATGCCAGGGCCCAGTCACAATTGCAACCTTTGCAATTTTTTTAGGAGCTTTGTTGGGGGGACTTTGATGAGATATCAGGGGTCTAAACAAACCTCAGCTCTCAATCTCCATCTGTGTAGCCTCAGCTGCACAGAATGAATGGACAGGAATAGCTGTGCACCGAGCCTCCGGTTTCATTCATTCAGAAACAGAAGTATAGTAAAAACAGTTTACTATGCTTTGGTTATGAATGAACCAATTGGTACCAATCACTGACTCTGTCCATTCAGAAAAGGAAGGAGCCGGTAAATGACAAATTTACTGACCCGTTCCCATCTCTCCATCATGACTCATCTTCTACAGCAGCTGGCAGGACAGAGGAGGGGGGAAGACAGCAGCTCTGTGGGGGGGGGGGGGGCAGGGAAGCACACAGGGACCATGGGAGCAGCAGAAGACAAGTGAACTGGATAGAGGAAAATGGAGGAGATTGGGTCCTCTGAATGCCACCCCCGCCATCCCTCCTATTCAGGTGTACAAGGGAGGCACATGGGCCCCCTGGACCATGGGGCCCGGGTGTAATTGCAACCCCTGCAACCCCTATCGTTACGCCCCTGTTCACTATCATGAAAATGCAGCCCGTCCAATCACTAGAGACCAGGGACATCACTGACACTTCATATTCATGGGAACACAGCCCTATCATGCACTAGAGACCAGTGACGTTAATGACACTTTATAATCATGAGAAAGAAGCCAGTCGATTAACTAAATCAGCCTTTCTCAACCTCTTAACCACAGTGGAACCCTTGAAATAATTTTAAGGTCTCACAGAAACTTAGCCAAAACTATTTAATTGGAGATCAGTTTGAGGAATGTGCCCTAATAGTGCTGGTCAGAATGCCAACCCTTACTGACCTCTAAAAAGATCATTGGTGTCCTGGAGCTTACTCTGCCAAGTGTCATTGGGCCCAGAACTCTGCAGGCATCATCAGATGGGAGATCAATCAGCCCAGCTTAAAAAAAACCCTAGCAAACTCAGGAGAAACTCTAGGGTTCCATTAAACATTGGTTGAGAATGGCAGCCTTAGAGACCAGTGACATAATTGACACTTCTTATTTATAAGAACACAGCCCATCCATTCACTAGAGACCAGCCAGTGACATAGCTGACATTTCATATTCATGAGAACATTCACTAGAGCAGCCTTTCTCAAACTTTTTACCCCAGAGGAACTCTTAAGTTTCTTAAATTTTCAGGTCTCAGAGAACACTTGAGAAAATTATGTGGCGCCATCCCCATAACAGCCGCTAATATTCTCCATTATTTCAGCCCTGCAGTCAGGGCCAGGCCCACAGTATTTCCCACAGCTAGGTGCACAACTTCTGCTCGTTACTCCAATGACTAGTCTAGGGTTTTGTTTTGTTGTTTATTTTAATTAAGGAACTTAGATAGGAGAGGGGAAGGGATAAAGTAGGATACTTCAATTTAACTATTCACATTTGAGGACAGCTTTCCCAGTAGATTTGTGTAGCCAACTGTACAAAATTAAGCAAATTCCCCTTTAAGTAGAAGGGATTAAATGGACCCTGGTCTTCCCAACGTCCGCCGGTGTACGTCCGCCGGTGTACCCTTTAGCCTACACCCAGCAGTTGACTTCTAGCACCCAGAGGGGAATTCAGCAGTAGGGATGGGCCGAACACCCCCGGGGTTCGGTTCGCTCCAGAATGTTGTTAAAATCAATGGACTCGAACATGAAAAATCAAAAGTGCTCATTTTAAAGGCTTATATGCAAGTTATTGCCATAAAAGTGTATGGGGACCCGGGTCCTGCCCTAGGAGACATGTATCAATGCAAAAAAAATGGATTGTTTTTTCAGGAGCAGTGATTTTAATAATGCTTAAAGTGAAAACATAAAATTAAATAAATAAATAAATCAAATATCCCTTTAAATATCGTGCCTGGGGGGTTCCCTTAGTATTTCTGTAAAAGGCGCATCTCTGTGATGTTTAGAACAGTGCCACCGCAAAATTACATTTGTAAAGGAAAAATTGTCATTTAAAACCGCTCGCGGCTGTAATGTATTGCCGGTTCCCGGCAATATAGATAAGGTCTGGTATGGATTTTAAGGGGAGCCCCGCGTCGAAATTTAAAAAGTAAATTGCATAGGGGTTCCCCCGAAAGTCTATACCAGGCCCTTCAGGTCTGGTATGGATTGTAAGGGGAACCCCGCGCCAATTTTTTTTTTTTTTTAATTATGGTGCGGGTTCCCCTTAAAATCCATACCAGACCTTATCTATATTGCCAGGAACCGGCAATACATTACAGCCGCGAGCGGTTTTAAATGACAATTTTTCCTTTACAAATGTCATTTTGTGGTGGCGCTGTTCTAAACCTCAAAGACATGCGCCCTTTGACAGGGTCCCCCAAAATCCAAACCAGCCCTGGCATGGCAGGAGGAGGTGGGGACGAGCGAGCACCCCCAGTCCCTCCGAACCATACCAGGCCACATGCCCTCAACATGGGGAGGATGCTTTGAGGTTCCCCCAAAGCACCTTATCCCCATGTTGATGGGGAGAAGGGCCTCATCCCCACAACCCATGCTGGTGGTTGTGGGGGTCTGCGGGCAGGGGGCTTATCAGAAGCTGGAAGCCACCTTTAATTAGGGGGCCCCCAGATACCGACCCCCCCATATGAATAGATATGGGATACCAAAAAAGGAGTGTAGTGGTGCAAAAAACATGAGACAGTTTTTGACAAGTTCTCTATTGTGTAAAATAGCCCTTTTCTTCTTCTTTCTTCCACCGGTCTTCCTCCATCTTCTCTTGCACGGCTCCTTCTTCTGCTTCTTCTTTCGGTATTCTTCCTTCCTCTTGTCTTCTTCAATCTTCATCTTCTTCTTGTTCTTGTTCTACTGCCGCTGCTGTGCCATCCAAAAGCGACGACCAGAATGGACAGTCTTCAGTTTGACATCTCTTTTACAAGAAGGGGCAGGGCCACCCGGCGACGTAAATGGGTGACCCGCCCCCTCTGATGTCACATGAAATCAGAAGGTGGCGGGGTCACTCGGTTATGTCACTGGGTGGCCCCACCCTTACCTATAAAAGAAATATCAAATTGAAGACTGGCCATTCTAGGCATCGCCTTTGGATGGCATAGCAGAGGCAGTGGGGTGGCAGCACTGAAAGAACAAGAACTGTACCCGCAGACCCCCACAGCCACCAGCAAGGGTTGTGGGGATGAGGCCCTTCTCCCCATCAATATGGGGACAAGGTGCTTTGGGGGGACCTCAAAGCACCCTCCCCATGTTGAGGGCATGTGGCCTGGTATGGTTCGGAAAGGGGTGGCGCTCGCTCATCCCCACCCTCTCCTGCCATGACAGGGCTGCATGCTCAGATAAGGTTCTGGTTTGGATTTTGGGGGGAACCCCTACGCCAATTTTAAAAAAATGGCGTGGGGTTCCCCTTGAAATCCATACCAGACCTGAAGGACTTGGTATGGGCTTTGGGGGGGCCCCTATGCAATTTTTTTTAATTGTGGCGTGGGCCCTGCTGTGGTAAATTATTTTTAAAATTGCGATGACATGCCCCAGTCAAACCGGTGCCGAAAAATTTGGGCCTTGTGTGTTGGCAGTGCCAGAACACTGTAACCCCTCGCAGTTACTCTTGTTGGACGCAGGAACGGGCCCTGCTGTTGTAAATTATTTAAAAATTGTGATGAAATGCCCTAGTCAAAGAGGTGCAAAAAAAATGGGCCTTGGGTGGTGGCGGTGCCAGAACATTGTAACCCTTGCAATTACTCTTGTTGGGCACAGGAACGGGCCCTTCTGTTGTAAATAATTTGAAAAATTGTGATAACATGCCCCAGTCAAACAGGTGCAGAAAACTTGGGCCTTGGGTGTTGGCGGTGCCAGAACACTGTAACACTCCAAGTAACTGTTGATGGGTACAGGAACAGGCCCTGTTGTTGTAAATTATTTTAAAAATTGTGATGACATGCCCCAGCCAAACAGGTGCAGAAAAATTGGGCCTTGGGTTTTGGCGGTGCAAGAAAACTGTAACCCCTCGCAGTTATCTTGTTGGGCGTAGGAACAGGCCCTGCTGTTGTAAATTATTTTAAAAATTGTGATGACATGCCCCTGTAAACCAGGTGCAGAAAAATTGGGCCTTGGGTGTGGGTAGTGCCCTAAATGCAAAATATCATTGGTAGCTATCATCATCTAGATTCAGGACAGGAGGAATAGGATAGGCAGCATAGGCAGTCTTCAAGGGATCCCAGATCCCTAGCAAATTCAATCAGTTGCATCAGGGGCTTGTTAGCTGCTGATCCAGGACTGATTTATTTTTATTAATGTGAGCCTATCAACTGAGTCTGTGGTAAGCGCACTCTTTGATCCATTACGAACCCTCCAGCAGCACTGAATGTCCGTTCAGAAAGCATGCTGGGTGCAGGACAGGCCAGTAGCTCAATTGCATATTGATCAAGTTCTGGCTATTGGTCAATCCTCAAGACCCAGTAACTCAGTGGATGCTCAGTTGGAAAGGTCTCCAAGTCTGCTCTTGCCCCTAGATATTTCTGCACCATACAATGCAGACGCTGACGATGGTTGCCTGAACCTATCAGGTCTGGGCGCTGAGGACTGAAAAAATGTTTAAAGGCATCGGTCAGCCGTTCACCTTCTCAGGAATTTTTACTTACAGGTAAGCCTATATAAGGCTTACCTGTAGGTAAAATGAATATCTCCTAAACCTGTACGGTTTAGGAGATATTCCACTTGAATGCAGCTGCTGACATCACGGCACATGCGCATAGCGCTGGACTTTGCCGGAAAGTCTGCTGGCAACGTTACCGCATTTAGGTGCATTTACAAGCTGTTACAGGCATTTGGCGCTTCAAATGCCTCTGAACATCCATCCAAAAACCTTTCCAAAAAATGCTTCTAAACTCAACTGTCTAGAAAAAACTATAAACAACCCTGTGTACATGGACTGATAAGATAACATAGCGGAAAGTTCAGGGGCAGCTGAAAAAAATGCCCAATTGCTCCTAAACGTCCTTTTATCAGCAGCAGTGTACATGAGGCCTAATAGTGTACCACACAAAGAGAGCAATGGTGAATGATGGGCAGGGCAGCCATCAGAAATTTACAGCTTTAGACCTGGGCCCTCGTGCTGAGCCATAGGTGCTGGAGGTCCCAAGCATGGACCAGTTAAGGTCCAGGGGGCCTCTCCATGTGACCCCAGTTTGGCATTTTTATCGCCTTTGGTTCGGGAGAACAAGGTCCCCAAACCGGGTGCCTGGTTGTGGTAATCTCAGGTACCATGCCGCAGTCTCTGGTAATCTCCTGTACTATGTCACAGTCTCTGGTAATCTCCTGTACCATGCCCTAGTCTCTGGTAATCTCCTGTACCATGCCGCAGTTTCTGGTAATCTCATATACCATGCCCAGTCTCTGGTAAACTCCTGTACCATGCCGCAATCTCTTGTAATCTCATGTACCATGCCTCAGTCTCTGGTAATCTCTTGTACCATGCCGCAGTCTCTGGTAATCTCCTGTACCATTCTGCAGTCTCTGGTAATCTCCTGTACCATGCTGCAGTCTCTGGTAATCTCCTGTACCATTCTGCAGTCTCTGGTAATCTCCTGAACCATATCCGCAGTCTCCAGTCATTTCCTGTAGCATGCCTGCAGTCTCTGGTCATCTTCTGCAGTATGTCCACAGTCTCTGACAGTCTCCTGCAGTATGTTCGCAGTCTCTGACAGTCTCCTTCAGTATGTCCGCAGTCTCTGACAGCCTCCTGTAGTATGTCTGCAGTCTCTGACCCTGTCCTGTAATATGTCTGCAGGCTCTGACCTTGTCCTGTAGTATGTTTGCAGTCTTTGACCCTCTTCTGTAGTATGTGTATTAATGTGCCGCTTTACTTGCTCAATTATTTGAGATTGTTCTACTGCTCAATGAGTGGTAATGATGTGCTGTAACCTCTAGCAACCAATCAGTGAGCAGTAATAATGTGCAGTAACCTCTAGCAACCAATCAACAAGCAGAAATTATGTGTTGAAACTTCTAGCAACCAGTCAGTGAGCGATAATGATAGGCTGTAAACTCTGGCAACCAATTACAATTGCTGAGTGATCTGCTGCAGTAAACTGATTTTGAGTCTTCCTGTTATTTTTTGTATGTCTCAGAATGGAGGGGGCCCCAAGAAAATGTTTGCCCAGGGTCCAATCAATATTAAAGATGGCCCTGGATGGGTGTTCATCTTTAATATTGTTTTTGGTGATATGCCTCTTTACATCTTCTAGCATCAGCTTACTGTATTTCAAGACTCTTGGTATTTGGTCACATAACATAGAAGGACAATGCTGGAAGACTTTCCTCTGCCTGATAATGTGCAATAAGGGTTGAACATGGAGCGCGTAGCTATATAACATCTTATATCAAAAAGTGCAGCTCAGCCAAAAGCCATCTTGTTGCATATCTGAGCTGATGCTGATCCCTAAGGGGGCAATGGTTTTAAATGAAAAGAGGCGATGTTACTGTGTGCTCTTTTTTTTGTAAGAGCTACTCCATATCTAGTTACATAAAAGTGGTGTTTGTGAAAATACAATACTATGAGACAAATTTGTATTCTGTTTTGGTGAGGGTTATCCCAGCTGGAGGTATAAGGAAGATTGCAGGCCGGTTATTAGTAAATTTGCTGGATTTCCTCAGTGTATGCCTACCTGGGTAAAGGGCAAAGCCATTATTGACCTTACCAAGTGTGGGTCAAACATTGAGGTAAGCAGTTTGCATGAATAGTGGTGGCACACATGGTAAAGCAGGCACTGATATTATTAAAGTATGTATGGCAAGATTGCAATATGATGGAAGTATGCTTTGGAAGAAAAAAGGACTTATAAATATATCTGTTTTGCACTTTTGATATTGATACAGTGCCTTGAAAAATATTCATACCCCTTGACAATTTCCACATTTTTTCATGTTACAGCCAAAAACGTAAATGTATTTTATTGGGATTTTGTGTGATAGACCAACACAAAGTGGCACATCATTGTGAAGTGGAAGGAAAATTATAAATTATTTTCCAATTTTTCTTTACAAATAAATATGTGATAAGTGTGGGTGGCATTTGTATTCAGCCCTCTTTACTCCGATACCCCTAACTAAAATCGAGTGGAACCAATTGCCTTCAGAAGTCACCTAATTAGTAAATAGAGTCCACTTGTGTGTAATTAAGTCTCAGTATAAATACAGCTGTTCTGTGAAGCCCTCAGAGGTTTGTTAAAAGAACCTTAGTGAACAAACAGCATCGTGAAGGCCAGCTTCAGGGATAAAGTTGTATAGAAGTGTAAAGCAGGGTTAGGTTATTAAAAATATCCCAAGCTTTGAACATCTAACGGAGCACTGTTCACTCCATCATCTGAAAATGGAAAGAGTATGGCACAACTGCAAACCTACCAAGAGATGGCCGACCACCTAAACTGACAGGCCGAGCAAGGAGAGCATTCATCAGAGAAGCAGCCAAGAGGCCCATGGTAACTCTGGAGGACAGTGGTGTTGGGAGCTCTGCACCCACCTGAGCTCTGCACCCACCTGAGCTCTGCACCCACCTGAGCTCTGCACCAACCTGAGCTCTGCACCCACCTGAGCTCTGCACCCTGCCCCACCTAAACTCTGCACACACCTGAGCTCTGCCCACTGCACCCACCTGAGCTCTGCACCCACCTGAGCTCGGCATCCACCTGAGCTCTGCACCTACCTAAACTCTGCACTCACATGAGCTCCTCACCCTGCACCCACTTAAGCTCTGCACCCACCTAAGCTCTGTACCCTGTACCCACCTGAGCTCTGCACCCACCTGAGCTCTGCACCCACCTGAACTCTGCACCCTGCACCTAGCACCCACTTCAACTTTGCACTCTGTATGTAGCACCCTCCAGAACCCTGCATGTAACACTCTCCAGAACAATTCCCCCCATATCAAGCACCCATCTGAAATCTGCATGTATATGTAGGTCAGTGTATGTGTCAGGTAGGAAAGTTTAGTGGTCAGCATTGATGGGCACTGGTGAGCTAGGCAGCAACCGGCAATTGAGCCTACCCCCATTCCCCCCCTGCCCACCCCATCCTCCACCACCCCCAACCCTCCCTGCCACGCCCCCCACCATCCATACCCCCCCCCCCCCCCCCATGCTTGCTTGGGCTGGAGCCCCTGGCCTTTTTCCCACCAAGCAAAGCCCCTGCTTGAGGAGCTGCAGAGATCCACAGCTCAGCTGGGAGAATCTGTCCACAGGACAACTATTAGTCGTGTTCTCCACAAATCTGGCCTTCATGGAAGAGTGGCAAGAAGAAAGCCATTGTTGAAAGAAAGCCATAAGAAGTCCTGTTTTGCAGTTTGCGAGAAGCCATTTGGGGGACACAGCAAACATGTGGAAGAAGGTGCTCTGGTCAGATGAGACCAAAATTTACTTTTTGGCCTAAAAACAAAATGCTATGTGAGGGGGAAAACTAACACTATACATCACCCTGAACACACCATCCCCACTGTGAAACATGGTGGTGGCAGCATCATGTTGTGGGGATGCTTTTCTTCAGGACAGGGAAGCTGGCCAGAGTTGATGGGAAGATGGATGGAGTCAAATACAGGGCAATCTTAGAAGAAAACCTGTTAGTCTGCAAAAGAATTGAGACTGGGGCAGAGGTCCTCCTTCCAGCAGGACAACGACCCTAAACATACAGCCAGAGCTACAATGGAATGGTTTAGATCAAAGCATAATAATGTGTTAGAATGGCCCAGTCAAAGTCCAGACCTAAATCCAATTGAGAATCTGTGGCAAGACTTGAAAATTGCTGTTCACAGACGCACTCCATCCAATCTGACAGAACTTCAGCTATTGTGCAAAGAAGAATGGGCAAACATTTCACACTTTAGATGTGCAAAGCTGGTAGAGACATTTCAAAAAAACTTGCAGCTGTAATTGCAGTGAAAGGCGGTTCTACAAAGTATTGACTCAGGGGGGCACTATACAAATGCACCCCACACTTTTCCCATAAAATGGTCCAAGTGGATTCCAGTTAGCAGAGCTTGGCGGAATGTTGCTACCAGAGAAGTCTAGGAAGCTAGGACATTTGGAAGAAGACCAGCAATGGCGCTCTCGTATTTCTCCTATGACTGATTTTTTGTGTCCATTCAATAAATACCATATTACCCAAAACACGATGGTAGGCTAATCACAAGTCCTACAGTGCACCACAATGTGCAGATGAGAGTGCACCAATCAACACGTCAGCCTACACACCAGGGTGAATGGGCCCTTAAATAGCATTGAAATCTGTTAGAATATCAAGGGTTCCCCAGTCAAACAACAGAACCAGCAGCTGTAGTAAAGCACAGCAGTCAGTGAAGAGTCACATGAAGCAATCAGGTTCATTCATATCTCTATGTTACAAAAAATAGAGCCAGCCTTAACCACTTCAGCCCCGGAAGGATTTCCCACGTTAGGACCAGAGCCCTTTTTGCGATTCGGCACTGTGTCGCTATAACTGACAATTGCGCGGTCGTGCGACGTTGTACCCAAACAAAATTTTCATCCTTTTTTCCCCACAAATAGAGCTTTCTTTTGGTGGTATTTGATCACCTCTGCATCATTTCTGATCGCCGCTATAAACAAAAGAAAAGCATCAATTTAGCAAAAAGAAACAAATTTCTTACATTTTGCTAAAATACAAATCCAAAAAAAAAATATAAAAAAACATTTTTTTCCATCGGTTTTGGCCGATTTATATTCTTCCTCATATTTTTGGTAAAAAAAAAAATCGCAATCTGCGTTTATGGATTGGTTTGCGCAAAAGTTGCCACGTTTACGGATGATGAGAATTAATTTCTGGGGTTTTTATTTATTTTTTTACTAGTAATGGTGGCGATCTGCGATTTTTTTTTTTGCGGTACTGCGATATTGCAGCGGACATGTCGGACCATTTTGACACTTTTTTGGGACCATTGGCATTTATACAGCGATCAGTGCTATAAAAATGCACTGATTACTGTGTAAATGCCATTGGCAGTGAAGGGGTTAATCTGCAGGGGGCGTTCTAAGGGTTAACCGTGTTCCCTGGGAGTGTTCTAACTGTGTGTGGGCTGGCCTGGCTGGGGGAAGGAGGTGATCGCGGCTTCCATATAGAGGAAGCCTGTGATCATCGCCCTTCCCCCTCTAACAGAACGCAGATCCGTATTTACTTACACCAGTGGTTCTCAACTCCGGTCCTCAGGACCCACCAACAGGCCAGATTTTAAGTATTACCTTCGGGATTATGCAGACTAGAATGCTGCAATCACTGAGCAGCAAATGACATCACCTGTGATGTATTTCAGTTATCCTGCAAACCTGGCTTGTTAGTGGGTCACGAGGACCGGAGTTGAGAACCACTGACTTACACGGACCTCCGTTCTTTCACTGTGGGGGGCATCGCGGGTAGCCGGCGGAGATCGAGTCCGCCTTACCCGCTCCCTGGCCCCCCCCCGAACACAGTGAGCGCGCCTCCGGCGGAACACGCTCAGTGAGGGATATCGCAGCCGCTGCCATATGAGGGCGGTTTGCGATATCGAGCCACTTTGTCGCCGTCAGACTGCGGTCGGCAAGTGGTTAAAGTGGTTGTAAACTCCAGACATGAAATATGAGCAAAGCATATCCCTCTATTGCAGTCTTTTTCAACCAGGGTGCCTTCAAGTTTCTTCAGGGGGGCTTAGCAAATTGCCTAAAAATTGCCCAGAATCAGAATTGGATCAGGCCTACCTTTTAGTTACACAAAGCCACTGTTTTTTCATTGTACACCATTACGACCTTCTAGCTGCCAGCATCCTAACAACCAATGACATCATCAGTTGATAAGAAGGATGTTGGTCACCTGCACAGCATCCTTGTTTGCCCCTCCACCGATCCTCTCCATCAGCACTGGGGTCACATTAGCTGTGTGATCGAGAGAAGCTGAGGAAGAAGAGAAACATTGGAATACTAGTCAGTACCGGAGTGCAAAGGTGTATTCGCTTTGGAAGAATAAATCACCTCTAAAGCTGGGTATCCTACATGTGTGGCTGTTGCTGCATTATGCAAAATTATTAGATTATTTTACATATTAGAATGCGGTGCCCTGAGACTGTCCATAATTTTAAAGAGTGTCTCAAGGCTGTCCATAATTTATAAGGGTTGCCTTGACTGAAAAAAGGTTGAGAAACACTGCTCTATAGTGCGTACTTGTCTCAATCCAGAGCATAAGTGTCATTTCTGTCTGCTGCTTCGTTCCTCTACTATCTTCATGAGTTCCTTCTGACAAGTTTTCCTGACACCAAGAAAAAAATGGTGACAGGGAGGGAGCTCCAACACACAGCCTGTGATTAGCAGCCTCAGCTCTATTCTTGTGTGGCGTGTGAAGAGAGGTGTGTCCCTTCCCTCCAATCAGCTCTCAGAGTTCTCCTCACAGAGCTCTGCAGAGTGTAACTTCAATTCTCCGTCCTGCTTTCTGACAGCTCAGAAAAGCTTAAAAAAATTCTGGACTTTGAATGGATGAAGAGAAGAGAAGACAGCAGATAAACAGGTACAACTTATGTAGGAGGATTTGTTTCATCTCTGTGTATCACCTTAGGTTAGTCACTTCACTGAGTATATGTAAGGGTTTACAACGATTTTAATCTTACACTGTATTTTTAGTCTCATACACATTCATTTTAACAGTAAAATGCAGATGTTGTATGTAGCCTTTTCTCCTTGCAATTTAGCCCTACTACAATTTCCTGCTGTCTGTGCTGTGCTGTTCTGATCATGCATTTTGGCTTTTTACCACCAGGTGTCTTCCTTGAGCCACTTTTCTTGTCCACTCCTTTCAACACCGGTACTGTTGTTGAAAGCTATTTATGTTACTTATGTTTTAGAGAAGTGCCCGACAGCTAATTGGTTTGTCAATGCTTTTTTTAGCCCTATCTAAAATACTGTTTTACCATTTATTTTTTCAGTCTTTTATTTGTATTTTGCTCTGCTGCATTAGAACTTTTTTTTTACACTATCCGCTTAATATTTTAGACAGACACGCTTATTTTTTTTATTTCTAAATTCCAGCTTCTCTATGTACCAGTATATACTTAATGTATCTCTTTCTCAGAAAAGGAAAAGCTTTATCTGTCTTCTAAGCCAGGCCTCACCCATGGGCGTCCGCAGAACTTTTCTCGGGGTGGGGGGGGGGGCATCATTTCAAGGTCACCCATTATCACGGTCAAAGACTGCAGACATAGTACAAGAGATGGTCAGAGACAGCAGGCATAGTACAGGAGACGGTCAGAGACTGAAGACATGGTACAGGAGACGGTCAGAGACTGCGGACATGATGCAGGAGACGGTCAGAGACTGCGGACATGGTACAGGAGACGGTCAGAGACTGCAGACGGTCAGACTGGTAGTGGACATGATACTAGCGTCAGAACCTAGCAGAGGACATGATACAGGCGTCAGAGACTGGTAGAGGACATGATACAGACGTCAGAGACTGGTAGAGGACATGATGCAGACGTCAGAGACTGGCAGAGGACATGGTACAGGCGTCAGAGACTGGCAGAGGACGTAGTACAGGCGTCAGAGACTGGCAGAGGACATGGTACAGAAGTCAGAGACTGGCAGAGGACATGATACGGACGACAGAGACTGGTAGAGAACATGATACAGACGTCAGAAACTGGCACTATTACCCACTGGAACTTTAC
>BLSH010071085.1:251505-278833 GCA_018402905.1 Glandirana rugosa | reverse complement strand
CCACAATATGCCAAGAAACGCCAACATATGCCACCATATGCCACCTATTATTATACCGGCGTTTTCCGGCGTTTTTTGACGCCGACGTTTTTAGGTTGAAAAGTAGCAGAGGGATGATTTTGTTTTAAAAAATGCCTATTGACGCCTATTGACGCCGACGCTCACTAACGCCGAAAAACGTCAATACATAACGCCGAAAAACGTCGCCTTTTTTTCCTTGACGTCGGGCCCGACGTTTTGTTTATTTTTTTATATACGCCGTGTGTATGAGGCCTAAAAACTGAAAAAACATCCTCTAGACTGTTTACTGGGTCAGTGTGTGGGCAGGTCATGGTGACAGGGTGGTCGTCACATCCTCCATGTTTTCCTCCTAGTTGGGCACCAAGCAAGGGTCACACGAGAGGCCTACCTCAGGGTGGTTTCTTCTTGGCCATGCTAGGCATCTGAACCAGGATCACTCAACTACACATGGGGTACCTTTACCTCTGTTTTTAGAGATGTACGCACACTGTGTACGCTTGCACCATAACTGTTCCCAAGCTAAATCTCGGGTTCCGTGTCAATGTACAATGTCTCTATAATTTGCATTTAGGAGGGACATGCTAAGCCTTGTGCACATCCAATATAACACCACCACCTCGCTACCAGTAACAGTATGGGTCCCGCCGTGCACCTAGCAGGCACTCAACCTGCTTACAACTCGGCATGGAGTAGTTGTCGCCTGGGTACTGGCAGGAAAAGAACCCTGGTCATCATTTGTACAGCTGTTATCAGGAGATGTGCTTAGACTGTGCTTTTATTATATTCCATCAACAATCAGCAACCTTTCCTCGGTAGCGTTATGCTAGAAAGCACATTTTAGCGCTTGTATACAACAGGAATTTGGCTATGCTTGGGGCGAGGTCTGCTAGTCCAGGTGCCCCTTTTTTATTTTCTCGATGAAAGTAAAAGTTCATTTTTCTCCTCTCCAACAAATGCAACATACACATGTTTTGGGTACTTCCTTTGATTACACTGCACAAAGCAATTGTTCTCTCTCTTCCCACACAGACATATGACCAGAGGAAAATCCAGCGCTCTATGGCCTCCCTTTGATGACACATAACTTGCTGAGTGTGAACTGAAACTCTCAGCGAAGACCCAAACTAAGCTTGAAATGTCAGATGTAAATGTGATAAGTGGTTTGAAATATGCTCTCTATGAAGATTATTATGCAACCCATAGCCCTTTAGTTGATGCAACATGAAGATAAACAATTTCTTTATATCATTTTTTAAGTAAAAGAAAATTCACACTTGTTTTTGGCATATGGTTAAAGCCAAACTCCTACCAGGTTTTTTTTTTTTTTTTTTTAAAGTAGGGAAGAATTTTCGTTCTCTGTGAACCCTCTGGAAATATTATTTTTTTTCTTCCTGTGCCTTTGACCCTTTCACCAGGTGAATGTAACATTACCTAACATTTGGTCCTAACAGAAAAATAGCTAAAAGAACATTCAACAATAAGAATTAATATTCACCGAAAGCCACTTGAGCCTCTGAAGATTTTACCCCCTTCATGACCACCCCATTTTTTGCTATTCAGCAATGCGCTACTTTAACTGGTAATTGCGCGGTCATGAAAAACTGTACCCAAACACAATTTATACAATTTTTTCACACAAATAGAGCTTTCTTGTGGTGGTATTTGACCACCACTGGGTTTTTTACGATCTAAATGAAAAAAGACTGAAAAGTTAAAAAAAACAACACAATACCTTTTACTTTCTGATACTGTATAAAACACATCCAATAAAAAAATATGGAAAATCTAATTTCTTCATAAATTTTGACCAAAATGTATTCTGCTACATGTCTTTGATAAAAAAAACCCCCAATAAGTGTATATTGACTGGTTTGCTTGAAAGTTAAAGTGTCTATAAAATAAGGTACATGGGGCTACAAAAAGTTTCCACATCTCTTCATTGGAAACGGTGAAGGCATGACTAGTCTGTCTGGTAAGCTGCTGACCTTGCAGTTTAGTATTATTAGTGTAATTTTTTTTTGAAATTTTTAATAAAAAGATTAAAAAAAACTGTGGGAACTTTTTGAAGAACCCTAGTATTTACTGTATACTGGAAATTACATTTTTTAAAAATGTATTTTATACTACTAATGGCGGTGATCAGCGACTTATTATAATGGTATTGCGATAGTACAGCGGGGCAGTCTGACACTAACTGACCCTGGGGGTGAACTGACTAACTGCCACTGACATCACCAGTGACATTAATGCAGTGATCAGTGATAATAATATACACTTTCACTGTACTAATGACACTGGCTGGGAAGGGGTTAGCATCTAGGGTGATCAAGGGGTTAAATATGTGCCTAACTATGTGTGCAGTGTTCTGCTTTTACTACTAGGTCTCTGTTTCCCATTCCTACTTTGCAATTGTGAGTAACTGACAGATCACTCCCTCTGTACAGAGCTCTGTGTTGTTTATCAACACAGAGCTCTGGGCTGTGAGTGCACACAGCCTATCAGCAGGTCCTGGCCATGAATTATTGGCCAGGATTTGCTGACAGGCTTGCGCTGTGTACAATTACAGGGCAGGGGGCGCGCATGCGTGGGCCCTAAACCCAGAAGTAGGTAGCCACATACAAGTACATCACTTTGCCTACTGCGGCTGATGGCCCACAGTACATTGCAGGCCGGCGGTCAGCAAGTGGATAGAAAAACTAGCCTAACACTAGAGGTCAAAGTGCTTCTAAAGCCTTAAGGTCCGAATCCAGCACTGTACATGATAGCAGAGACTCTCTCCACTCTCTCCCTCCTCAAGAAGATTGGAAGCAGCAGATTGGCTCTTGCTGCTGTCAATCAAATCCAATAAAGAGGGAGTTGGAGGTGGGGCAAAGCTCTACTTTTTATGTCTATGCACAAGCAGTGGGGCTCGGGATTAAGCCTGAATGAGTAACCTCCTTATCAGCTTTAATAATGCAGGGAATTTTCATTTTTTAAAATGATTATTTCCAGATACTGACCCATAACCCCATAATTTAGCAAGTATATCCCCACTGTTTGGTTCTTATACCTATTATTGGGTTCCCATAACCCCATCATTGTGTTCTTATACTATCATTTAGCTAATTTATTTTATCATTCAGAGTCCCATTCCCCTATCATTCAGTAACTGCACTGATCAGCCATAGCATTGTGACCACTTACCAATCCACCATCAGTAAGTGACCATTGATTTTCTTGTGACAATGGTACCTGAAGTGGGTGGGATATTTTAGGCCGCAAGTGGACATGTTGTCCCTAAAGTTGATTTGTTGAAAGCAGAAAAAAATGGGCAAATGTAAGGACAACTTTGACAAAGGCCAAATTGTAATGACTAGATGACTGGGTCAGAGCAACTCCCAAACTGCAGCTCTTGTGGGATGTTCCAGTCTGCAGTGGTCAGCAGCAACCAAAAGTGGTCCAAGGATGGAAAACTGGTGAACTAGGGACAGGGTCATGGACGGCCAAGGTTCATTGATGCACATGGAGAGCGAAGGCTGGTCTGTGTATTCCAATCTAATAGAAGAGCTACTGTGAAATTGCTAAAAAAAAAAAAGTTAATTTTGGTCCCTATAGAAAAGTGTCAGAGCACACAGGGCATTGCAGTTTATTTTGTATGAGGCTCCATAGCCACAGAACAGCTAGGGTGCCCATGCTGACCCTTGTCCACAGCCAAAAGAACCTACAATGGGCACGTGAACTTTGGAAATGGACCACAAAGCAATGGAAGAAGGTGGCCTGATCTGATGAATTCAGGAATGGTTTGAGGAGCACAACAAAAAGCTTGAGGTGTTGAATCTGCCTTCCTATTCTCCAGATCTCAATCCGATCGAGCATCTATGGGATGTGCTGGAAAAACCTCACAACTTAGAGGACTTAAAGGATCTGTTACTGGTGGCTTGGTGCCAGATACTACAGCATACCCTCAGCTGTTTAGTGGAGTCCATGCCTCGACGGATTATGGTTAGTGGTCATAATGTTATGGCTGATCTGTGTATACAGTACATCCCAATAATTTGACTCCCATACCCCCATCATTTGATTCCCATAACCCCATCATTGTGCTCCTATACTTCATTTGGTTATTTTTTGCTATCTACAGCAGCCTTTCTCAACCTTTTTAACATGGAGGAACTCTTAAAATAACTTTTTTTGTCTTCAGGGAACCCCTGATAATAATTATTATATTTACAGCTCACAGTACATTAGTGTGATGGTCAGTGGGAAGAATGCTCTTATATTTGTGGTCATTAGGAAGAATCCCTCCTACAAATTACTCATCTGAGAAGCAGAAATCTCTTATTGCTAAAGGAGCCACTAGCAACCTCTGGAGAAACCCTAGGGTTTCACAAAATCCTGGTTGAGAAAACCTCAACTAGAGATTCAGTCCCATAACCCCATCATTTGGTAACCATATCCCCATTATTTGGTTCCTATACCCCACCATTTGGTTCCCCGACCTCTATCATTGGGTTCCCATACTTCCAACGGGTATGGATCTTGTTAGCTTGTGGCATCTGGTATAAATACGATGCTTGCAAGTTTTGATATTAAATTTATAAGCTCCTATCTTATTTATTTATTATTTATTTGTATGTATTTATTTTTTTTGACAGTAAGATTTATTGAGTTTTTCACAGAATAACAATATAGAAAGCATTGGTTATAGATAGTAGACATCTTATTCCTAAACATTCGATTGTCTGGTCACTGAATAGTTGCTATCATCTATTGTCATAACAAGGTAAGATAAACTTTGAACATTGAGTTACTGTTAGTACTGCTAGTTTGACTCCTGTGTCACCACACCCAGGCACCCCCCCCATTCAGGATCTAACTGTGCCATGGGGTGGGAGACAGGAGGGCCAAACTTTAATGAGTGAGAAACAATAAGTGTATGCAAAACATCCCGAGAGTACGTAGGCATCATATTCTGCAATTGGTAGAGGTACAAGGGTTCTCTTTGGTGGTTCTCTTTGGGACTGTGCGAGTAACCTGTAGCGGTGATCGTAACAATTGCCATTTTGGCTGGAGTGGTAGTTATCTGTTTTCAGATATGCGGTTCGTAGACTGGTTTTAGGAGGTCGGTGTTGAGAACGTGGTAGGACCATGAACTCATTTGCTTCCCTGAGAGTTGAGTATGTCCGCTGGGAGATGTTGGATCTCAAGAGGGAAACATCAAAAGGGGCTCATGCGCTAGAGGGGTGTGCTCCTATGGTCATTTATCCAGTGTGCCCAATTTTTGTAAAAGGATGAGGTGGTCAGATTAGCTCTAGTGAAAGAAAATTCCAGTTGAAAATGTGCGTTGAGTAGACTGATTAGTTCTTTTACTGTGGGTGGCTGCATTGACTTCCAATTCTTTGCGATCGCTAGGTGTGCAGCTATTAATATGCGGGTTGCTTTTAATATGCGGATTACTTTTATGTGACCAGGCCAGTTGGAGATCGATAAACCCAGAAGAAGATCAAGGGGGGGTTAGTTGAAATTTTGATTTGTTTGACATTTTGATTGATTTGAAAAAAGTTGATGGTTACCTAATGCCAATAATGTATGATTTGGTGAGCAATTCCACCAGATGTGACGAAGAGTTCCTTTTTCATTATAACCTCTCCAACATAAGGGTGAGGTTGTGGGGTATATGGTTGCCAGTCTTTCCGGGGCATAGTATCACTTATTAAACAGTTTTTGTAATGATTCCCAGTGGGAGGTGCAATGGGACATGCGAAGGGGCAAGGTTAAGGCTTTATTCCACGCTCTAGGCGGTGGTGGACTGACTGAGAGTGAGGACCAGAAGATGATCGATGGTGATGGGTGGTCGGAAGGAGGTGTGTTCAGCGCATTATATGCCAGCGAGATGCCTTCGACTGATGGTTTTGGTGTCTCAAAGAATTTTATGAGGGTGTCCAATGAGGAGACTCCATCAGTTAAGTTGACCTTAGCGAGTATTGATCGAATTCTGAGATATAGAAAGAAAGTCAAAGTAGGCATGTCAAACTCCTGTTGTAGCTCTGAGAATGAGCGCATCCCTGTTGGGGAGAATAAGAGACCCAAGTTGTCCTGCCCTCTGGACTGCCAAGCTGTAAGAGACAAGTCCGGTGAGAGTAGCTTGATTGCTTTAATGAGAAGACGAGAGAGGACGGACATAGGAATCCCTTGTGTTGGTTGCGTGAAAGCTGCCCAAACTCTTGAGGCTGCTGTAACTGCGTCTAGGTCAGTGGTTCTCAACTCCTGTCCCCGGGACCCACCAACAGGCCAGATTTTAAGTATTACCTTGGGGAGATGCAGACTAGAATACTGCAATCACTGAGCAGCAAATGATATCACCTGTGATGTATTTCAGTTATCCTGCAAACCTGGCCTGTTAGTGGGTCCCGAGGACCGGAGTTGAGAACCACTGGGCTAGGTGATGACGTTGGGTTTTGAGGTTGAGTAGGGCAGTTGTGAGAAATAATTTCAAATCTGCTTTGCGTGCGGTGGATTCAGTTTGGGTCGTATGTATTTATTTTTAATAAATTAAATTGTATTCATTTCGTTTAAAAGTACTTTTGTTTATGTAATAATTATTAATATTATTTAATATTATCATATTTTATATTATATTATCCTATTTATTTTTTAATTGCGTAGGATGTGCAGGGGATAGGGGGTGGTCCCAGGCTGCGTGTTGTAGGTCTTGAGAGTAAATGGGCTGGATTTTTTCCTATTTGTATGTTTTACTGTCAATTAAATCAAAATAAAAAATACTGGAAAAAAATCCCTACCATGTGGCCATACATGTATTTTTAGTGTGTGAGGTTTCTCATAATTCTGGAACCACCTGCGATCACTTTCTATCCAGCTATTTGAAGACAAGATTAGAGGAATTGAATGCATCCCCTCCAAAAATCCAACATAGTGACACTTCTGTCAAATTTCCTTCTCTGCCTCCACAACCCAAACAATTGGAAAGTCACAGATCTGTCAGAGTGAAAGCGGAAAAACCTCCCGTAAATGTTTGTCATGCAATGGCTTGCAGCTCATTAAAAATAGGGTTGCGAAAGACTGATGTGGGAGAGCTGGCGAGAACAACAAATGTAATGGTCACATGGGAGGTAGGAGGAGATCAAAAGGCAGAAGGAGTGGAAGGGAAACAGAAAATGAGAAACTATTCTTAAGGCTTCAAAAATAAAATAAGTAAATAGCAAGCTGACAATTTACAAACCATAACCAAACTTGCCAACAATGCAGGACTGTCTGGGTAAAGAGTTGGCACTGGAATTTTTTTAGGGAAGTGTTACACATCTAAAGCTGAACCTTAGGTCAACCGCTAAATACACAAATGAAATGCAAATAAGGGAGGTGTTTTACCTGCCAAATGATTTGTATTTCCAGTCCTGAGGTTACACAGCTCTGCCACATAGCACAGCTTTGTCTGGCAGGACAAGAACATGACAAATTACACTCTCAAATCCAGTGGTGGCTGCTGGTATATTTTTTTGGGGGGGGGGGCAGCAAACAATGCACCCACAGCCACCCCGGGTCACCGGTACCCGGCACCCCCCCTCCCAGTTGGTCACCAGCCTGGATTTACCCCATCTAGGTCACAGGCAGCGTTTCCTCGAGGCGGAGGGTGGTGGCTTTCCCTGCGTTTCCTCCTCCTGGACATCATGACAGGTCTCGGGACCCGCTTCCTGATTGGACAGAAGGAGAATCAGGAAGACAATAGTGAATATTAATTCGCTATTGTCACACAACTGGGTGGGCTCGGGGGCACAGTGCTCTGCCCCCCAAGCCCACTCTTTTTTGAAGCCAATTAAAGCCTCAGGCTCTAATCACGTGATTCTAAAAAAAACCATAGGTATCCATGCATCTGGCGTAGATTAGGGGCTGGGAGCATGGATTAGGGGAGCGGTGCCCCTGCACCGCCACTGCTCAAATCCTTCCCTGTGCAAAGATTTTCCTTCTAGATCCCACCCTGTGCAAAGATTTTCCTGCTTGATCCCACCCTGTGCAAAGATTTTCCTGCTTGATCCCACCCTGTGCAAAGATTTTCCTGCTTGATCCCACCCTGTGCAAAGATTTTCCTGTTTGATCCCACCCTGTGCAAAGATTTTCCTGCTTGATCCCGGCCTGTGCAAAGATTTTCCTGCTACATCCCACCCGTGCAAAGATTTTCCTGCTATATACCACCCTGTGCAAAGATTTCCCTGCAAGATCTCCCCCTGTGTAAATATTTTCCTGCTAGATCAGTGGTTCTCAACTCCTGTCCTCAGGACCCACCAACAGGCCAGATTTTAAGTATTACCTTGGGGAGATGCAGACTAGAATCACTGTGCAGCAAATGATATCGCCTGTGATGTATTAAAGTTATCCTGCAAACCTGGCCTGTTAGTGGGTCCCGAGGACAGGAGTTGAGAACCATTGTGCTAGATCCCAAAGATTTTCCTGCTAGATCCCACCCTAGCAAAGATTTTCCTGCTTGACCCCACCCTGTGCAAAAATTTCCTTGCTAGATCCCCCCCCCCCCCTCCCGTGCAAAGATTTTCCTGCTAGATCCCACCATGTGCAAAGATTTTCCTGCTGGATCCCACCCGTGCTATGAGTTTCCTTCTAGATCCCACCCGTTGCAAAGATTTTCCTGCTTGATCCCACCCTGTGCAAAGATTTTCCTGCTTGATCCCACCCTGTGCAAAGATTTTCCTGCTTGATCCCAGCCTGTGCAAAGATTTTCCTGCTACATCCCACCCGTGCAAATATTTTCCTGCTATATACCACCCTGTGCAAAGATTACCCTGCAAGATCTCCCCCTGTGTAAAGATTTTCCTGCTAGATCAGTGGTTCTCAACTCCTGTCCTCAGGACCCACCAACAGGCCAGATTTTAAGTATTACCTTGGGGAGATGCAGACTAGAATCACTGAGCAGCAAATGATATCGCCTGTGATGTATTAAAGTTATCCTGCAAACGTGGCCTGTTAGTGGGTCCCGAGGACAGGAGTTGAGAACCACTGTGCTAGATCCCAAAGATTTTCCTGCTAGATCCCACCCTAGCAAAGATTTTCCTGCTTGACCCCACCCTGTGCAAAGATTTCCTTGCTAGACCAATGCAAAGATTTTCCTGCTACATCCTACCCTGTGCAAAGATTTTCATGCTTAGGAACAACAATCTAAGCACCAACAGGCTGAGAGTGATTGTCACTAGGACAGGTTAACTATACAGTTAACCCTTTACACACACAATAGCAACCACCACGTGTTTTAACTGAATTTTGTGCCGTCCGCAGCATCTTCCACTTCAATGCTGACCATTTAAAACATGTCTGTATCACTTAATGCCACATCCAGACAGGAATGTAACAGAGCCTACAATACAGTAGCTCCCTTTTTTTAAATATTGTTTTAATAAAAAGAAGAGAAAATGGTGCAGAAAATATTATACAAAACAAACAATATCAACAGTAAAATAACAGGGATAAAAGTGAAAAATACTCAGTAAAGTTTGTCTGTTTTTGGTTCCTAAAAGAGTCCATTTTGCTTACCTGTTGTATCAGAGTAACTACTGTAGCTTTCATAAACGGCTCTAAGCTTTAAAGTTGCAGACGCAGCCACCGTTTCTGGCCCCTGGAGAGGGTATTTACAGAATTATCACAACCAATTAATAGGTCTGAAGGGGTATTGAAGTGTTTTGAATGCTCCAGCTGACATACCCTTAACCACTTCAATACTATGCACTTAGAACACTTCCCTACCAGACCAATTTTCAGCTTTCAGTGCTGTTGCGCTTTGAATGACAATTGCGCAGTCGTGCAACACTGTACCCTAACAAATTTTTTACCATTTTCTTCCCACAAATAGAGCTTCCTTTTGGTGGTATTTGATCACCACTGCGGTTTTTATTTTTTGCCCTATAAACAAAGAAAGACCAAAAATATTGTAAAAAAAAGTTTTTCTCTGTTTGTCACAAAACTTTGTAAATAACTATGTTTTCTCCATCACTGATGGGCAATGATGAGGCTACACTGATGGGCACTGATGAGGTGGCACTGATGATAAGGCACATATATGCGGCACTGATGAGCACTGATAGGTGGCACTGATATGCAGCATTGACGGGCATTGGTATGCAGCACTGATGGTCCCTGATAAGTGGGCACTGATAGGTGGCATTGATGGGCACTGATAGGTAGCACTGGTGGGCACTGATAGGTGACACTGGTAGGTGGCACTGGTGGGCACTGATGGTGGGTACTAGTGGGCAGCAGATGACAGATGCCTAGGGTGGCATCTTAAATTGGCACTGAGTGCCATCCATGTTGGGCACTGTGCCCCTTACCTGGTGGTCTAGGATTGGCTCTCTGGTGGTCAGGATCAGCTCCCTTGTTGCCCTGAGTGGGCACATCCCTGGTGGTCACTGGGCAGGCTCCCTGGTGGTCTAGGATGGTGATCCTAGAGGGGCTGCGCTGATAAGCAATCAGCACAAACCCCCCCCATCAGGAGAGCAGCCGATTGGCTCTCCACTACTTGCGTCTGCTGACGCGAGTAGTGGAAAAGCCGATAAACGGCTCTTCCTGTTTACACTGTGACCAGCCGTGATTGGTCACGGCTGATCACATGGTAAAGAGCTTCTAATGGAAACTCTGTACCAAGATTGGTAATGTGGTGGGTCAGACTGACACACCGCACCAACGATTGCTGCGATGCGCGCTCCCACGGGCGCGCCGGCATGTGATCCTGATGGACGTCATATAACACCCAGTCCGGATAACTGAACCACTTCCCAGCCGTCATTCTGCATATGGCGGTAGGGAACTGGCTAAAGTATGACTAAAGGCAAAACCTTTTTTTTTCGTTTTGAATAGATTGCAGAGGAATTAGAACCCTTGTTTTTATTGCTGTCTGTGCCCCCGTTAGGGAGATCCCCCTTCTCTATTTGTCCTGTTTACCATTATCATTGAAAGTGAAAGTAAAAGAAAAACCTGAATTTTGGGTTGTCCCCAGAAAAGTAATAGAGGGGAAATCCTCCAATGGGGACACAAGTTCTGGTGACCTGGGGGTCCCCAAGGAATTCCCTTAATTTGTAGGGATTTCCTTTCACTTCCTGTTTGGCTATGGGACAGGAAATGAAGGAAAATCTCTGCAATGGGACACAGATGGCGAAAAAAAATCTTAAAGGGGTTGCTCTAGCCAAAATGAAAAAAAAGTTTTACCTATAGTTCTACTTTAATGCTAATTATCTATACATCCATCTGGCAAGGTTTCAAAATTAATAAATATTACTCTATAAATGGAGGACAGGTAGACAAATGCAATGTTGGCTGCCTCCATTCATAGATAGCTTTTCATTCATGGAAACTATAGAACAGCCTCTATGAATGGAGGAGGGGGTGGAAAGGGAGGGCATAGTCAGTACTCTTGACGAACACGAGCAAATATGACCCTGATTTGGTCCCTTGGCTCAATAAAGCTGAGACACAGAAACCAAAACCGACACCGAAACACACTAACCGAGCAGAACGAAATAAAACTGAGGAGCTCGGGAGCATCCGATGTTAGTACAGCAATCTCCCTGCTGACCTATTGTGTTCTGACAGAGCACACTGGTCAGAGCACTGATCGGATGCTGCTCAGCAGACCTTTTTCACTCATGCCTGTTCGACAGGAACCGGACAGGTGTTCGCCCGGCTTCTGTCAGACCGTATGCTGTACGCATAGGTCGAATGTCGGACGGTTTCTATTAAACCGGACGATACCACCCTATATACGGTCTGTGTATACAAGGCTTTACACCAGGTGGCACTATTCGATTATGGCTGTGGGGGTCAATTGAGGCTGTGCAATATCTCACATAAAATAAAGACACTCCAGGGTATCATGGAAACTTAATGCGAAGTACAGAAAATGAAAGGTATTTTGACATCTAAATGCACAAATAATTTCTCGCTTCAGAGAATATAATTGTAGGAAATATAACAGAATACGCTCTGACGGAAACTCTAATTTTAATAGAAACTAAAACAATAAGAAAACATGAAAGCTAATGGGCACCAGTAGGCGCTGGAAAGAAATGACTCAGACAAGGGAGTGCAGTGAAGGGGAGAAAAAAAAACGGGGGGGGGGGGGGTAATGTTGGAAAGAACAACAGCATGATTGCATATAAACTGACTATATACTGTTTGCATTCTACTTATCTATGCAGCAGGTGGTGCTGTAGTATTATAGTGTATAGTGTGTATTCTATGATATAACAGGGTGTATTGTCCATCTATGTCCAGTGCACTTGTTTGTGTTTAGTTCCTGTTTCCTGTCTACATGCTGTAAGATATGTTCTGATATCCTTCATGAAACTAAAGCTGTCTCACTGCATACAAGTATCGTCCAGCGCATTATATCAATACTCTGCTAACAGGCGAAAGGGTGCACGTGTGCCACCACATGGGAGGGCAGGAAGACCTCAATCCCCAGAGTAGTTTTCCAAGAGGACCTTCCCCTCGTCTGAATATACAAACATGTTCCAATATGGCCATGTTTTGTCATTGCCCTTTCCTATTTTGAGCAGTCAGCACTAGGTCCTCCATAGCATTAATTCTCCTGGCTTTAGTAAGCCGCATAGCAATGGAAGGAAGGTTAGTGTCTTTCCAGCACAAGGTAATACAAGCTTTGGCACATTAAACGTATGAAGGACTGATTTCTTATATTTTTTAAGAGGAATTTGTGAGCAGTGGAGCAGGAAGAAAGCAGGATCCTCCGGTATCAGAAAATTGGTAAATTGTTGAGTAATCTTTTTCACATCTGACCAGTACTGTTTACGTTTTGGACAAGTCCAAAAAATATGGAGCAGTGCCCCCTGTTCCTCACGGTATCTGCAACAACAATCCGAAACCTCCGGAAAGTATTTGCATAGAGCCAATGGGGTGCAATACCAGTGCGTTAGTAATTTATAGTTGGTTTTCTGAGTACGCGTACATGTGGATGACTTAAAGCAAGATGCATAATATCCTGCCACTGGTTAGATGTATGCTGATTTTTTTTTTTTTACTAAACTTGCTCTTTACACTTTGGTCAAGACTATGTAATGTGCAACATAGTGGTTAAAGTGTGGGAGTCAGTAGTAAGTAATATATAAAATAATGTATTGAGTGCAGTAGTCAGGATGGGAGGCTGAAGAGGGAGAGAGGAAAAGAAAGAGAGGAGGGGAGGAAGGACAGAAGAGAGAAAGAGGAACAGAGAGGGAGGGAATGACAAAGAGAGAGAGGGAATGACAAAGAGAGAGAAGGAAGGAGCGAGAAACAGAGCTATGCAGAGAGAGGGAGGGAATAATATAGTGTATGGTGCGTAGGGGTCAGGAGTAAAGCCTAGTACACACTGGCTGAATGTAAGGCAGCATTGGGTGGTTTCTATGGAGCTGGCCAATGCCGTCCAACATTCGGCCCGTGTGTGTACGGCAGCTGGTCCGACAGAAGCCAACCGTTCTGCCAGCTTCTGTCGGAGGGTCATGACTGAAAAAGGTCTGCCAACCGGCTCCCGATCAACACTCTCAACCCGGAAAGGTTGATGTACTACAAACACAATGTTAGTGCAGCAATCTCCCCCACTGTGCCTTTGTACTCTGACAGGGGGAAAGCCCCCCGCCCACAAGAACATACTGATCAGAGCTCAGAGCCATTGGCTGCAAGCGTTGATCGGATGCTGATTTTCCAGCATGTGTCTTTGACAAAAGCCCTGCTTCTGTTGGAAAGAAATCTGTACACATTGACCTGAAATGTTGGCTAGTTCCTGCTGAACCGACCAATACCAGCTGATATTCAACCGTGTGTACCCAGCCTTAGTAGTGTAGATTTATTGCCTTCAGATCTTCTGGTGATCCTGGCCAGCACTGAAATTAACCCTGTATGCGTAATGCAGAAGTCATTGGGCTGTAAAAATCCCAGAGTGTCTCTTCAGCTAAAAAATGACATTTGTTTGTAGTTCTGAAAAAAAAAACCCTACAGTTTAAAAAAAAATTGCAATAGAGTTTTAGAGTAATTTTGTGTATTAGTATTAACAGTTACTGTATGTTATACCGTAAAAGATTGTGATGGTCATTATTATTGCTCTTTTTTTCTGCTTACTACTAGGTAAGTTCTTTCAGCTCTTTATTGCTGCAGTGGTAGTAGGGGTGGGAAGATTTGGAATTTACAATGAGAGGTGAAATGCTGAAAGACTGGTAAGCTACTGAGGACAACTTCTGTTCACAGCTCTGGTCCTTCTTACCTGGCCTTGATTTACACATTGGAAGGTCAATGGATGGCCTCATAAATTTTTTTCTATGGGCCTTCATTATTTGTAGTTAGGTGTGTCCTTTTCTTACATACTTTTTTACTGAAAGTTGTCCTTCTTTCTCATCCCAGAAAGTTGGGAAGTAGACTCTAAGAGCATCTAGATGTTTCTTCCTCTACATCACATTTTAAGTGAACTTGAACTCAAGAACAGAAGATATACCATAGTATAGGTAATATCTAGAAATTTTAATTGTGCCTAAGCAGTACCTTTAAAACTGTACCTTTTTTTTGTGGATTTTGAAAATAGCAGTATGCTTACTGGTATGTGTAGTGCTTACCCCCGAAGAAGCTGCTGTTTCTGGGGTTCCCTGTTCCTGTGTCCACAACTCTGCAAATAGGACCATGCACTCTGGCACGCCTGGCTGGGTTGGGAATATTTACTACAGATGTACATGCAGTACCCCAGTGGCAAAAGATATGTGAACAACAATAATGACACAGCAAATAGTTAAACAATAACAAGAAATATGCTGCAACTGGGTGAACAGTGGCAAGAAATATACGTAAAAAACAAACAATTTGTGTAGAGAGCAACCCTCCTAAACCCTATACTGTGACAATTCTAATTAAGGTGAGTTAATCCATCATAACAGTTCAGCAGTCAGTGACATACCCTCTTTCTTTTGCTAGCCAGTTTGTTGGGGCCTAACTCTTTTGCTGGAGCGCTCAGAATAATGTCTCTTTAAGCACTGATATAGGCACAAGCACTGTAATACCTGCAGGCAACATTGTTCCTCTTTTGTCAAAATGTATTGGGGTCTGGCCTAAGGTTGCCACATCATCCCTTTAATCCAGGACACATACTAATTACACAGGTTCTGTGGATGATTAAGGTGGTAATTAAACTCATTTGGTGCCTTATCTGCATTAAATTAGCCTCCGAACCTGTGTAATTCATATGTGTCCTGGATTAAAGGGATGATGTGGCAACCCTAGTCTGACCAGAGGTCTTTCACCATCTCCTGTGGTAGCAGGTCATCTCCCTCTGTTTCCTGTTGGCAGCACAACTGGTCAGTGTGCCTCGTTTTCTTCCCTTTGATCAGGCAGAGGGCTCCGTCAGCATCCATGGCGCTCTCTAGTATTCCAGAATGTCTGGCACTGCTCTTTTCTCCCACTCAGGTGCAGTGGTGAACGGTCTGCTGGCAGCCTGAAGCACACTAAGTCCTTTTGGACATCCTCTACATTCTCCTTCTCCTCAGCCGGGGTACAACAACCACTCATATTCTGAGCTCCAGTGAATACAGGATCTTTGTTTTCTCTGTTTACCAAGTCAGCTCAGTATGTAAAAAACTACACCTCCCACAATCCTCCGTTCTTACCAACATTCCTAGCAGTCAACATCCTTTTCCTCTGTGCGCTCCTATTGGGTAGAGGCCTGGCTTAAAGTACAACTAAAGGCAAAACTTTTTTTTAGTTTTAGACAGAGTGAAGTTGGATTAGAATCCCTATCAGTTGTTATTGCAGTCTGTGTCCCCATTAGGGAGATTCTCCCTCTCAATTTGTCCTGTTTACTAATATCATTAAAAAGTGAGAGTAAAAGAAAATCCCTATATTTGGGTTGTTCCCAGAAAAGTAATAGAGGCTAAATCTTCCAATGGGGACACTACTTCTGGTGACCTGGGGCTCCTCTAGGGATTCCCTTAATTTTCAGGCATTTCATCTCACTTCTTGTTTGGGCTATGGGGCAGGAAGTGAAGGTAAATCTCCACAATGGGATGCAGATACAGTTGTATGCAAAAGTTTAGGAACCCCTGACAATTTCCAGGATTGTCATTTATAAATATTTGGGTGTTTGGATCAGCAGTTTCATTTTGATCTATCAAATAACTGAAGGACACAGTAATATTTCAGTAGTGAAATGAGGTTTATTGGATTAACAGAAAATGTGCAATATGCATCAAAACGAAATTCGACAGGTGCATAAATTTGGGCACCCTTGTCATTTTGTTGATTTGAATACCTGTAACTACTTAGCACTGATTAATTGGAACACACAATTGGTTTGGTGAGCTCATTAAGCCTTGAACTTCATAGACAGGTGCATCCAATCATGAGAAAAGGTATTTAAGGTGGCCAATTGCAAGTTGTTGTTTTCTTTGACTCTCCTCTGAAGAATGGCAACATGGGGGCCTCAAAACAACTCTCAAATGACCTGAAAACAAAGATTGTTTTACATTATGGTTTAGGGAAGGCTATAAAAAGTTATCGCAGAGATATAAGCTGTCAGTGTCCACTGTGAGGAACATAGTGAGGAAATGGAAGACCACGGGCACAGTTCTTGTTAAGGCCAGAAGTGGCAGCCACATAAAATATTGGAGAGGCAAAGGCGAAGGATGGTGAAAACAGCCCACAGACCACCTCCAAAGACCTCCAACATCAACTTGCTGCAGATGGTGTCACTGTACATCGTTCAACAATTCAGTGCACTTTGCACAGGGAGAAGCTGTATGGGAGATGCGATAGAAGCCTTTTCTGCACACACGCCACAAACGGAGTCGCTTGAGGTATGCAAGCGCACATTTGGACAAAGATTGAGTTATTTGGTCATAACAAGGGGCGTTATGCATGGCAACAAAAGAACACAGAGTTCCAAGAAAAACACTTGCTACCCCCTGTAAAATTTGGTGGAGGTTCCATCATGCTGTGGGGCTGTGTGGCCAGTGCCAGTACTGGGAATCTGGTTAAAGTTGAGGGTCGCATGGATTCCACTCAATATCAGCAGATTCTTTAGAATAATATTGAGGAATCAGTCACAAAGTTGAAGTTACGCTGGGGCTGGATATTTCAACAAGACAACGACCCAAAACACTGCTCAAAATCTACTTGGGCATTTATGCAGAGGAACAAGTACAATGTTCTGGAATGGCCATCCCAGTCCCCAGACCTGAATATCATTGAACATCTGTGGGGTGATTTGAAGCGGGCTGTCCATGCTCAGCAACCATCAAACCTAACTGAATTGGAGATGTTTTCTAAGGAGGAATGGTCCAAAATACATTCTTCCATAATCCAGACACTCATTACAGGCTATAGGAAGCATCTAGAGGCTGTTATTTCTGCTAAAGGAGGCTCTATTAAATATTGATGTGATTTTTCTGTTGGGGTGCCCAAATTTATGCACCTGTCTAATTTCGTTTTGATGCATATTGCACATTTTCTGTTAATCCAATAAACCTCATTTCACTACTGAAATATTACTGTGTCCTTTAGTTATTTGATAGATCAAAATGAAATTGCTGATCCAAACACCCAAATATTTATAAATGACATTCATGGAAATTATTAAGGGTTCCTAAACTTTTGCATACAACTGTAGCAAAAAATAAATTGATAAGGGTTATGACCATCTCTTACTCTATCCAATAATTTAAAAAAAAAGGTTTGCTTACAGTTCCACTTTAACACTGGCTATACAAAGCTCTATGATAGTAGTATCTTCTTACAGCTGTGCATTACAGAAGCATTTGTCTGCTATATCCAGGGCTTTTTTTCAGTATATATGTATATAATGGCAAGGAGTGCTGGGGTGTGCTGGAAGGTCTATTGATCCTGGCTGCTGGGGGATCTATTGTCACTTATGGGGATCTATTTCAGTGTGGGAGGGTCTATTGTTGCTGGGCAGGTATATTGTTGCATACTATATGTTGCTGGGGGTCAACTGTTGAGGGAGAGGTCTATTGTTGCTGGCTCCTAGAGTGTCTATTGATACTGGCTGCTGGAAAATCTGTTGTTGCTGCTGCGGGTCTATTGTTGCTGGAGTGGTATTTTGTTGCATGGGGTTCATTGTTGCTGAGGGGGAGTCTACTGTTGTGTGTGGATCTATTATTGCTGGGGGGTCTATTGTTTCTCACTGCAGGGTTATATGTTTTACTGTCCTGCTTGTTATTAACAAATTCCATACAAATTACTTAGTAGCACAAAATGGTACTTGGGTCTGTATTCACCAAATGGGGCGGTACCAGGAGTTGGATAGGGGGTGGAACCAAGGAATGGTGCTCAGAGGTGGGTAGGGGGCAGAGACGAAGGTTGACTCAGAAGGGGGGAGTTCCTGCACCTATTCTTTATGAAAAAAAGTGCTGGCTATATCTCTCTGCAAACACGAACAACGAATGAAACTGCAGCCGATCCTCTTTGCTTAGCATTGCAGACGAGAGGGGGTGCTATATATGCGTTTGTGCCTAGGCACTCCTGTGCTTCCTGTATCTAGAGCCCCATAGCTGTATATCTGCAGTGTTAGATCTAAGGCACTGCTGTCTCTGACTACTAGTCGTAAGAGATATGAAATATGATTTGATGGCATTACAGTTCTTCTTTGTAGTCTGATCAAAGCAGCGAAAATAAAAAAGTATTTGGAGATTTTGAGGAGAATTGGAGCAATAGAAGGTACTTTTTTGAGTTACAAAGACATACTTGATTATATGTTTTTTAAAAAAAAACTGAATTTAGTTTTACTTTAATCTGCCATTACCAAATAAAACAAAAATCAAATGCAAATGAAGACAGTGAATGATGTCATGGCCCGTCCTTTAGTTTTTTTTCACACTGTTGCCCCACAGGGAGATGTGAAACTCAAAGTATTTCACGCAACTCATGAAACGTTTGCTCTGCTGCCAGCTGTAGAATTGTGTGACCAAAACTCTCTCCATGTGGCTGAACTCCTCTTGTTGAATCAACAAATTTCAAAAAGTAGCTATAAGGCATTCTAGGGTATTTTTTGTGGGTGAGTATGCTGTTTGCTACGTTGTAGCCAGCTTTGTCTTGGTGGAAACTGACCTTTTTTAAATAAGCGAAACTTTAGAGCAGCCTTTCACAACATTTTTTACCTTAGAGGAACCATTGAAATAGTTTTATGGGCTTGGAGAACCCCTGCTAAAACCAATCAGTGGGAAAAACACCCCTTACCTTGGTTGGCCTGTGGAAAGAATGCACCTGTTAGGAAAAGATCCATGTCTTCAGCTGATCTGGGCACTTGTGTGTGCGCCTGTGCGCATTCGCGAGAGTCCGTGCACGTTCGCGCGCATCCGTGCACGTTCACGCGCGTCCGTGCGCGCACACATGCTGGAAACGGTGCCAAACAGCTCTATTTAGATCCTCCATGCCCAGTAGCCAGTGCTGTCCATTCTACAGCATTACCAGTGCCTTTCAGTGACCTGTTCCGAGTTTCCTGTTTACCTGTGACCCGGCTTGAACCCGTATCTGCTTGAACTCTGCTTGCACCGACCCCCGACTCTTCTCTTTGACCCCTGTGTACCTCAACCTGCCTGCCTGTTAACAACCCTGCCTGCACCAACCATCCGATTGCCTGCTCCTCCTGTACTGCTTTGCCCGCATTTTACTGACCTGGCCTGCATCACTACTCTTCAGTCTTGCATGGACTTCTGGAAGACCTTGTACCACCATTTGTGTCCAATCCAGCCCTCATGCTCCCCTGTGCTCCAGCGCTCCCTGTCTGCTTTAGCAGGGGTTCTGGAACCAGGGCCATAAGAGAGGTTCCCTACTGCATAAGTCAGACTCTACCATCAGGTACGTGACAGCACCCCTTACAGTGGTGGTGAGAAGGCCACCCTTAAGGTCTTGGGGATCCCCTGCTAAAACCAATTAATTGGGGGTCAGTGGAAAAACCACCCCTTACATTGGTGGCCCGTGGAAAGAATGAACCCCTTACAGTAGTGATCAGAAGACCATCCTTACAGAGAGCTAAAAAGATTGTTGATGTCCTGCAGCTGGCTTTGGCCCATGACTATGGAAGGTCAATCAGCCACAGTTAAATGAACCCCTAACAACCTCTGGAGGAACCCTGGTTGAGAATGGTTGACCTAGAGCCAGAGGAATAGAATGTGGTCTTTGTTGGTAGTAGATAGCAGCAGAAGACAGAAGCATGAGCAGCAGCAGGAACAATGATGGTGGATGGCCAAACAAAGAATTATTTTCCATGGCTATAGAAGAGGACAATTAAGTGTAGTAGATTGGTACTTTCATTAAAAAAGACAAATGGCAACTCACTTGTAAAACATTAAGAATCGCTCATCTCATACTGTATGCAAGTGTTGCTGATTAGCCTTGTTGCAAGAATTTGCAGGGTAGGATGCTAGTGTAGCCACTAGATGGATCACAGAATGCTGGTGGCCAGGACCCGGAAGTCCCGAAAGCACTTGTCATGTAACTTGGTTGGAGGCCGAGTTGACGATAGGGTTTCCCTTGCGGCTTTGGTCTGTGCACCCATGAATGGGTTAACAGATGTACAAGGCTAAAAGAAGCATGGTTGCTGGTAGCTTGGTAGCAGGTGATTGCCACATACAGAGACTTGGTCACGATGAGCCGGGGTCATACATGAGGGAGCAGCATGGTCAGGAAGCAGGCTGAAGTCAGTACCAGGGACGCAGGCAGAGCAAGGTCCAATAGCAGGCCAGAATAGTCAGAGGCAATCTGAGGTTGGTATTCATAATCCACAGAGCAAGGTCAGGAAAGGGTCAGCAACTGAAGATCTTTCAGCAAAAGCATGGATTATGGGAAAGCGGAAGAACATCCAGCGATTAGCACACACCAGGGTTATCTTTGAATAGGCTGCTTGGTGCCTATGCACATAGCCATGCACGCTAGCGTACACAGATGCACCTACAAGTCAGTGTACGGCTGGATATTAGCCCAAGTTCGTCTGAGTGCTGGTACATGTGCATGAGTATTAGCAGCACGGAAATGAGCATTAGTTGCATGGGAATGAGCATTAGCTGCAAGAATGAGCATTAGCTGTAGCTGTGCAAATATTGGCCCCTGACAGCACCCCGGAGTGCACACAGAGTGCAGACCTGGAAAGTGACATGTCATCTGGGAGGACCAAGAGCAAAGGGGCCTGGCTACTCATCTCCGAGCATCAGAGCTCCTTTCTCAAGCCAACTGTTTTAATAGAAGTACTGATCTACTACACTTAGTTGGCGCCCCTTGTTTTTTTTTTAGAGATCAGTTCAACCGCAAACTGAAGCAGTCTCTAGTGTAACTAGATTCTTATTGTTCTCATTGCCTTACTTTATGAATTTAAGGGTTTCATAGACTGTTATGGACTTTTGATATTTAGTCTCTGAATATATGAAACCCTATTAGCGCCATTTATCCTCTGCTTTTTTTTCAATGGGTATGTTGATATTTTTTTTCTTTGCCTCAAAATTGGCCATGCCCTTTTTCCTTGCTGATTGGCTTCCAGCTGGAATACACACCTACATATACACCTAAATCTGTGGTCATATGACCACCTTCAAAGTAACTATAAGGAGACAGGGAGGTACGCAAAGCTCAACTTCGACATATAAAAAGGTGGTGAACCTTGACTTGCCCCTCCTCTCCCCAAAAGAGGTGGTGCACATCATGATAAAAACTAGGCATTGCCGATGGTATGTTACTACTGATAAAAGTTCATCTCAGACCTCCATCCAACAGAAAGTATTTGAGTTAAGAATACACATTTGAATAGAATTTTCTTTTTTTAACCATTTGCCGACTGCTGTCGTCTGGCGGCGACAAAGTGGCACGATATCGCAAACCCTCGTCATATGACGGCGGCTGCGAGATCTCGCAATGTGAGCGCACTGTGTTCTGGGGAGGGGCTAGGGAGTGGGTAGAGCAGACTCGATCGCTGCCGGCTACCCGTGATGGCTTCCCCGCAGTGAAAGAACGGACCGGGGGGAAGGGCTGTGATCACAGGCTTCCTGTATATGGAAGCCGTGATCACTCCTCTCCCCTTGCCAGCCCAGCCCACATACAGTTAGAACACGCCCAGGGAACACAGTTAACCCTTAGAGCGCCCCCTCCAGGTTA
Source organism: Glandirana rugosa (assembly GCA_018402905.1). Taxonomy (NCBI): domain Eukaryota; kingdom Metazoa; phylum Chordata; class Amphibia; order Anura; family Ranidae; genus Glandirana; species Glandirana rugosa. The sequence goes on along the minus strand of BLSH010071085.1, from coordinate 256,690 downwards.
ACCCCCTTACTGCCAATGGCATTTACACAGTAATCAGTGCATTTTAATAGCACTGATCGCTGTATAAATGCCAGTGGTCCCAAAAAAGTGTCAGAATGGTAGGACATGTCCACCGCAATATCGCAGTACCACTAAAAATCGCAGATCGCCGCCATTACTAGTAAAAATAAATAAATGAAAAAAAAAGCCCAGAAATGAATTCTCATCATCTGTAAACGCGGCAACTTTTGCGCAAACCAATCAATAAACGCCGATTGCGTTTTTTTTTTTACCAAAAATATGAGGAAGAATATAAATCGGCCAAAACCGATGAAAAAAAATGTTTTTTTATATTTTTTTTGGATTTGTATTTTAGCAAAAAATAAGAAATTTGGGTTGTTTGCAAAATTGTCGCTCTTCTTTTGTTTATAGCGGTGATCAGAAATTACGCAAAGGGGATCAAATACCACCAAAGGAAAGCTTTGTTTGGGTACATCGTCGCATGACCGCGCAATTGTCAGTTAAAGTGACGCTGTGCCGAATTGCAAAAAGTGCTCTAGTCCTAAAGTGTGAAATCCTTCCGGGGCTGAAGTGGTTAAATCAGAGATTAGTGTCACTTTACCCTTCCTTTTGCCCCCCCCTTCAGTTATGGGGTATAAGGGAACACAGCCCTGAGTAAGCTCCTAGTTGGAATAACAGTCAGAGCTTACTCGGAGATTAATTTTTCCCCAATGAAAAAGCACCGAGTCACTAAGCAGAGGTACTGTCACATGGGGTGATTCACATGCTCCTTCATACCTAGAAGTACCAGGAATTTCAAATCTTCCCAATAGAGTGGCTGGGGAAAGAAGGAAAGGTGAGATACTGTGGGACTTGGCTTTTAAAAAGACCAGACCATTTATTTAAACAAAATATCTTCCCATAAAGCAGTGGTTCTCAACTCCGGTCCTCAGGCCCCCCCAACAGGCCAGGTTTTCAGGATTACCTTGGGGAGATGCAGACTAGAATACTGCAATCACTGAGCAGCAAATGAGATCACCTGGGATGGATTTCAGTTATCCTGCAAACCTGGCCTGTTGGGGGGTCCCGAGGACCGGAATTGAGAACCACTGCCATAAAGGTACATGTGTCTTTAACATATTTTATAAATTTTATTTAAAGTTAAAAGCCTTCCTTGTGTATTTACCTCCAAACACCAGATTGGAAACGTAAGAATGGGCCCTTAATTATTCTATTTTAATTTTTATTGCGTCCTGACAAATCAGGACCTAAATCTCTTTGCTATATTTGTCCTGTAAGTTTTTTAGCATTTCTTTTTTTACTGTGAGCATCACAGCTGCTTGTGCTTACTTGGAACCTAACCATAAGTCTGTAATCTGGAGATCCATCTAGATGTGATGCTCAAAGGGATTTTTCCTTTATCAGACATCTAAATATAATATATTGTAGATTTCCACTAAATAGGTTTTTTCTGATGTTCTTTATACGAATTTGTCATTTAGATACACAAAAATATACTTTTACTGAAATTATTTATATAATTATATTCCACTTACACTGACTTACATGCTCAATGTATAAAAATGTACTTCCTGTAAAATAACACGTACAGCAGTTATACTTCTCCTGTTGTGAACTCAACATTTGAAAATGTAACGCCTACACAATGGAACTCCAGGCGAACTTTCACCCACTTTGGACCATCGGTCATTGATGCATGTGTAGCGCCCCCTGCTTAGGTAGGAGCTAGTGAGGGATTTTGGTGAGGTGAGGAAAATTTAGTCAGACCTGATTGCTTTTGTTTCTGGGCTGAGAGTGGCTTAGGTAGGACTGGGTGATTCACAGATGAGGTCACCAGGACCTCCCACTTCTGTCCAGAAGCTAGTAGAATGTTCTGGACAGAGAGCTGGGAGAGGGGTGTTGCCATCTGGGGTATTCTAAGGAGCCCTGACCAATCCCCAATCTGGATTGGCACGGGGTAGGCCTCCTTAAATACCCAGGGTCAGCCCAGTCTTGGAGGAGAGAGTTCAGGTGGAAGAGCTGGAATGTAGCTGAGGTTGCTGAGGCCCCACAGGGAGGGGGGGTGTGACCTTGAGGCTGAGGGGCTCGTGGAGTGAAAGGGGTTCCTCGTACAAACCCCAGAGGAATCCTGACCAAGGGAACAGGAGAGCAACAGACAGTGCTATGGGAGAAGCTCAGCAAGTCCACCGGTGGTCGGTGAGTGGCACACACCCTGGAAAGCTGTAGGGGGAGCGGATTGGGGGTGAGAGACAATCTGAAAGTCAATGAGGGACTGTGGTGCTACCATGGTAGTGGTGAAGGTTGTTGGAGCTGAAGTGGCAGGAAGGGCCCTGAGGAAGAGGATGGGCTAGGAGAAGTAGTCCATCGAGCCGGCTAGCACAGTAGGAACTTTTATTCCACACTTTGGGGTCTACTATCCCTACCTGTAATGGGTGGTCCAGGGGTTCTACATGGCCTGCAGGCCTCACCATGTGCTAGCTGGGCTGGAGAAACACTGGAGATCTAGTAAATTTCCCTCTAGGCCTCACCTGAGAAATAAGAGCAGTGCAGGTGAGAGGAACAAGGAGTGATCTGGAGCACAAGAGAAGTGCAGGTGAGAGGATCAAGGAGTAACCATGCAGCAAGTTATGTGCTGGAGAGAAGATAGAGGAATGTATATATGGAGGTGTATATAGAGCTCCCATGTAAACTAAACTAATTCTTTGGGCAACCCACAACATCCCAACTCCCATCCAAGTTCAATTCCCCTAATGAAACTGTTGTGGAACTACAAGTCCCATCAGGCCTACGCCTTTGCGAGTCATGCTTGTAACTGTCAGCAGCTTGCAATGCCTCATGGGACTTGTAGTTTCGCAAGAGCTGGAGAGCCACAAGTTGAGCACCCATGCCTTAGAATTTGACTTCTTGCCTGCCAGGTAAGTATTCAACATGTTCCTTCACAGGGGGCTGCAGGGCTACTGACCTCTGCATTCTGCATTACTTATTCCTGACCTTTGAAATCTGCATTACTTTTTCCGTACATATTACTGACCTCTGCACTCAGTGTTACATATTTCTGACCACTGAACTCTACATTACATCCTTCTGACCTTTTCACTTTGCAATACTTACTTGTTACCTTTGCACTGTGCATTACATATCACTGATCTATGCACTCTACGTTACATACTCCTGACCCCTGCACTCTTCTTTACATAATACAGACCTCTACACGCTGCATTACATACACCTGACCCCTGCACTCTGCATTACATACTGCTACCTCTTTGCTCTGCGTTACTTAATCATGACCTCTGCACTCTGAATACTGCTGACCTTTACATTCTGCATTACATGCTCCTAACAGCTGCACTCCGCATGACTTTCTCCTGATCACTGCGCTCTGTGTTACTTACTACTGACCTCTGCAATCTGCGTTACCTACTCCTGACCCCTGCATATTGCTTACTTCTGACCTCTGCACTGTGTGTTACATACTACTGACTCTGCAACTAAAGAGATGTGTGGCACTCACCATTAGTAACTCTAAAGGGAACTCAGACAAGAGCATAGTAAAGAGATTGTCCTTGAATGTTTCATAGGTCTGACCTCTGTGAAATCACAGGAGAGGGGCGGGGATTCTATGACCCTAGTAAGTAAATAGCCAAATACAGTAATCAAAGAAAATAAAGTCCAGGGCTCTCAAAGTATGTCGTTCTTCTTAATTTAGTCATGAATTCAAAAGGAGTCCAAGCGATCCAAGTACCTTGGGAAAGTGCTTGCTTTGCATGAGAAATGTTCAGTAGCTGAATGTGTTTTAATTTCTTTTATACTTCATCATTTATGACTAAGTAAAGAAGAGTAATATACCCTGGACTTTGTTTTCCTGGACTGCTACATACTTTGTGTTACCTTCTCCTGATCTGTGCATTCTATGTTACGTAATACTGACCTCAGAACTCTTCTTTACTTACCACTGACCCCTGCACACTGTGTTACTTATTATTGACCCCTGCACTCTGCATTACTTACTCCTGACCCCTGCACTCTGCAATACCTACTACTGACTACTGCATTAAATACTACTGACCTGTCACATACCTGGTGGAAGAGTCTGACTTATGCAGTAGGCAACCTCCCTTACTACCCTGGCTTGGGAACACCTGGTAGAGCAGACAGGTGGCTCGGGAGTGCAGGATGGCACGAGGGTCAGACTGGGTCACTGGTGATGGTAGGAAGTCCGTTGGGGAACTCGTGCACTGAAGCGTGGTCGTACAGGCGGGGTCGTGAAACGGGCTGGCAGTGTGGTACAGGAGGAGCAGGCTGGTGGATGGTCGGGTCCAGGCAGGGTCATTAACAGGCGGGCAGCAAAGGTACAAAAGGATCAGGCAGGAGAGTGGTCGTAGACAAACTGCGGGTCGGTGCAGGCAGAAATCAGCAGGGTCAAGGCAAGCCGGGTCACAGGAACACATAATCAGGTCACAGGTTGTGTGGGAGCACACACTAAACGCTGTAGATCAGACAGCACTTCCTGCAGGGTGCATTCAGCCTAAATAGAGCCGTTTGGTGCCGTTTCCACACGTATGCGCGCGAAGGGCAAAGGTGCGCGCAAAAGCGCAAAAAGCGCTAACAAGTCCTTTTAGCACAGGATTTCTTCTAACATGATCTCTTCACTCTGCATTACTTAATCCCAACCTCTGCACTCTGTGTAACATACTACTGACCCCTGCACTTTGGATTACTTACTCCTGACCTCTGCACTCTGCTTTACCACTGACCTCAGAACTCTGTGTTACTTAACCACTTCAGCCCCGGAAGGATTTCCAGCTTTAGGACCGGAGCCCTTTTTGCGATTCGGCGCTGCGTCGCTTTAACTGACAATTGCGCGGTCGTGCGACGTTGTACCCAAACGAAATTTGCGTCCTTTTTTTCCCACAAACAGAGCTTTCTTTTGGTGGTATTTGATCACCGCTGCATCATTTCTGATCGCCGCTATAAACAAAAGAAGAGCGACAATTTTGCAAAAAAACCCAAATTTCTTACTTTTTCCTAAAATACAAATCCAAAAAAAAAATATAAACATTTTTTTTTCACCGTTTTTGGCCGATTTATATTCTTCCTCATATTTGCGATAAAAAAAATCGCAATCGGCGTTTATTGGTGGAAACGGGAAGCGCGCGTATGCACACCTTTGCCGTGGTTTGCC
>BLSH010071085.1:218872-246243 GCA_018402905.1 Glandirana rugosa | reverse complement strand
TCAGGATGCAGTATCAGATGTTAAAATGTCTGCAATCTGTCCCTCACAAAAACGCTGGCAGCTTCCTCTCCCTATACTAGTCAGAGTCTCAGAGAGCATGTGACTGCAGCATCAAGTGACTCCAGCTTATAAAAAGGCTGGGTCACATGGTGCACTGGCCAATCACAGCCATGCCATTAGTAGGCATGGCTGTGATGGCTTCTAAGGGCAAACCAGTGAAACGCTTGTTGATTGGCTGCCCTGCAGCTATTCAACATGCGTGATCAACTACCAGAACCCAGAACCCGAACCCGAACGTTTTTTGAAATGTCCGTGTTCGGGTCCAGGTCCCGGACACCCCAAAGTTCGGTACGGACCTGAACGTTACAGTCCGGGTTCGCTCAACACTATTTATCAGGCTTCTCTTTACCTTTCTCTTCACTGCGGCTAGCACATGGCGAGGCCTACCCTGTTTCAGCAGGACCTCAGGAACGCCCATTACAGGCCAGGGATCACAGGCCCCTGAATGTTCAGCAAAGACTTGAGTGCTAACCGGGCCTTTGACGGACTACAACCCAGCCCATCTGTCTTCCAGGTCTCGTCGACCTGCTCTCTTGCAGTGACTCTCCTTTCCCTTGACTGGCTTCCAAGGCTCCCACAGACTGTCCACTATTCCTCTCCCAGCCTGCTCCAGCACTTTCTCCTCCAGTCCCAGGGACCGTCACTCACCAAGCCGGTGGATCGCTTTAAAGTCTCTCACTGTGTAGCACCTCCGCTGTTTTCCTGTTACTCCAGTGCCGTTCCAGGAATCTCCTTCCTGGCTTCACCCAAACCCCCAGGTCCCAAGGTCACCCTCCCCAGACTGGGAGCGACCTCCCGGGTAGGGGCCTGCTCTATAGTGCCTCTTCTACATCTCCGACTTCCACCCGACACTACTCCTCCCAAATAGAGTTCCTTAGAATACCCCAGATGGCTCCACCTATCTCCCAGCTCTCTGACCAGAAACCTTCCCCAGGTTTCTAGAAAGAAGTGGGAGGTTCTGGTGACCTCATCTGTTAAGTCCAATCAGTCCTCCCTGAGCCACTCCTCCCGGCCCAGATCAAAACATTCAGGCCTGCACATTAGAAAACGCACCTATACTATGGGGGCGCTACATAAAGGTTCGTTTTTTTTTTTTTTAAATAACAAACATGTCATACTTACCCCCTCTGTGCAGTGGCCTCAATCTTTTCTTCTGGGGTCCCCCAGCCGCACTGCTGGCCCTAGTGCCCTGTCAGGGAAGCGCTTTCCCTGGGGGCACTCATGCGGGTGCGCTCCCGAGTCCTGCTGCTGCATCCATTGACACAGACAGCAGGACTCGTCCCCGCCCCCCAGCTCCCGCGTCACTGGATTTGATTGACAGCAGAGGGAGCCAATGGATTCTGCTGCTATCAATCTATCCAATGAGGACCTGAGACTGCTGGGCTTGCCCTTGTTTCTGGAACAATAGGGTTCAGGTAAGAAAAAGGGGGCTATTGGGGGTTGATGCACCACAGAAGGGTTTTCACCTTAATGCATAGAATGCATTAGGGTGAAGAAAACCTTGAGGGTTTACAACTCCTTTAACACTCCTGAACTCTGTTTTATATACAGTACTACTGTCCTCTGAACTCTTTATACCCTCCTTACTTTTTAATGGGAGCTCTTAGAGCTTGCTGCACCCTGGTGATCTTGGATCTCTTCCGTGTTGTATAGGTAGGTCTCCACCTCTCTAGGGTTGCCTATCCCTGTTTCCATATGTGGGAATCCATTTCAATTCTGACCAGCAAATTCCAGAAAATCAGAACTAACCATGGATAAATACTATTAACCACTTGCTTACTGGGCACTTAAACCCCCTCCTGCCCGGACCAATTTTTAATTTTCAGCGCTGTCACTCTTTGAATGACAATTGCGCGGTTATGCAATGTTGTACCCAAACAAAATTTGCATCCTTTTTTTTTCCCCACAAATAGAACTTTCTTTTGGTGGTATTTGATCACCTCTGCGTTTTTTACTTTTTGCGCTATAAACAAAGAGCGACGGTTTTTAAAAAAAAACTTTTTTTTTTTTTTTTACTTTTTGCTATAATAAATATCCAAAAATCAAAAAACAAATGTATTCATCAGTTTAGGCCGACATATATTCTTCTACATATTTTTGATAAAAAAAAATCCCACAGTCGGCGTATATTGATTGGGTTGCGCACAAGTTATAGCGCCTACAAACTATGGACATTGGTTTATGGCATTTTTATTATTTTTTATTATTTTTTTTACTGGTAATGGCGGCGATCTGCGATTTTTATCGGGACTGCGATATTGCGGCGGACTTGTCTGACGTTTTTGACACTTTTTTGGGACCAATGACATTTATACAGCGAACAGATCTAAAAATAGCCACTGATTACTGTATAAATGTCATTCTCAAGGAAGGGGTTAACACTAAGGGGGCAGTGAAGGGGTTAAATGTGTTCCTTAGGTGTGTTCTAAATGTGGGGGGAGCAGGGCTAACAGGGACATAACAGATCTAACTGATCCCGATCACAGGGATCAGTAGATCTGTCATGCCGCCCCTCACAGAACAGGAAACCGCCGTGTTTACATTGGCAGTTCCCCGTCCTGGCTCTGTGTGACCAGATCGCGGGTCTCCAGCGGACATTGAGTCCATCTGACCCGGGGGGCACGCTCACGTGGGGCGCGCGCGGCAGCGGGAGCGCGCCAGGCACGAGCCAAAAGGGAGGATGTCTATTGATGGCCTCTCGGCAATTTAGATCCGCGCTGTAGCCGTCAATCGGCTATAGCGCGGATACGAAGCGGTTAAACAATCACCATGATCATTGTTATACTCGAAAACGTGCCTAAATAAAGGTTTATAAAACAAAGAATCAAAGTGACTTCAGTCCTTTATTGAAATCTATGGGAGGGCCACTGATGACATTCATCCCACATTGTGGCGTGAAATGCATGGATGCTCACATTTATTGTTTCTTTGAAATAAAGATGTTTTTGGTACAAAGCGCTAACAGGAAACAAGTTTGGTCAATAAAAAAGCATTGTTAGAAAATCCCTGCAGACTCGTCACATCAATAAAAACATTCTGGTCAAATGATTTATGGTTGACTTGTTTCTAAAGCAGAATGAACAAACTTCCCCACACCACAACCAGTAATTCCTGTAATATCGTGTTATGATATTGTAAAGGATTTGCGAAAGTATAGAGTGCTGGAAGACAATCACTTGTCCTTTAAAGCTGGATACACACTATCCAATTTTCTGTATATTTTTTCCTTTAGACTTACCAAAACCATATAATATGAGGTCAAACCTTAGGAGTTTCAATTTGTATGCAATCAGGAAGGCCCTTGCACAAAAGTATTGGGACACCTGCCTTTACACGCACATGAACTTTAATGGCATCCCAGTCTTTGTCCATAGGGTCCAATATTGAGTTGGCCCTTATCAATATTGAGAAGGCTGTCCACAAAATTTAGGAGTGTGTCTATGGGAATGTTTGACCATTCTTCCAGAAGCACATTTGTGAGGTCAGGCACTGATGTTGGATGAGAAGGACTGGCTTGCAGGCTCCGTTCTAATTCATCCCTAAGGTGCTTTTAGGTTGAGGTGCAGACCAGTCAAGATCCTCCACCCCAAACTCACTCATCCATGTCCTTATGAACCTTGCTTTGTGCACTGGTGCGCAGTCCTGTTGGAAAAGGAAGGGGCCATCCTCAAACTGTTCTGACAAAATTGGGAGCATGAAATTGTCCAAAATGTCTTGGTTTGCCAATGCCTTAAGAGTTCTCTTCACTGGAACTAAGGGACCAAGTTTAATCCCTGAAAAACAACCCTACACCATAACCCACCCTTGACCAAATGATTTGGACCAGTGCACAAAGAAAGGTCCATAAAGATCTGGATGAGTACGTTTGGCATGGAGGAACTTGACTGGTCTGCACAGACTCCTGACCTCAGCCCAATAGAACACTTTTGGGATGAATTAGGGCAGGCATTCTCATCCAACATCAGTGCCTGACCTCGCAAATGCGCTTCTGGAAGAATGGTCAAACATTCCCATAGACACTCTCCTAAACCTTGTGCACAGCCTTCCCAGAAGAGTTGAAGCTGTTATATCTGCAAAGGATGGGCCAACTCAATATTGGTCCCTACAGACTAAGACTGGGGTGCTATTAAAGTTCATGTGCGTGTAAAGGCAGGCATCCCGATACTTTTGACAATATAGAGTACTTAATATTGCAAAGCAGTCAATTTGGTAAAAAGTATTGATGTGCTCAGGTCAACAGGTTGTGACTACATACTGGTCACAGGCAGAGAGGTGCTTCTGATCAATAGAAGGAGGATAGAGAGGACAATGGCACTGAGAACATATACACATATACTAAGGGCATACAGCATCTTAGAACTTGACGTGGACCTAGCTTCAGACATATTTTTCATTTTAGGACAGCATGCTATGTAATGTGTAAATGTACTGTATTCATTTCTTCTCACAGCAATCACTCTACCCACTGCTTGCTTTTCTTTCTAGAAGGGCAGAGACATATTTGTTCAGACCTCATCCATGTCCACCATCTACTTCCTGGACACAGAATTTTTAACTCAGAACACCATAGCCAGGTCTTAACCACTAACCTTTCACCAATGCAGTCAAATAATATAGCTTGGTAGAGGCTGTGAATGGTCAGCTGACAGCTAAATGTGTCGGGTGGGGATGAGTCACTGGTTGTTTTGGATTCCTATTGGTGCCATGTTCCTAACAAACAAAGGCCCTGAGCAGGAAGGCATCACATTTAGTGGCGATAATAATACCACTGTCATTAGTACAGTGACAGTGTATATTATTAGCCCTGATCACTGTATTAGTGTCACTGGTGATGTCAGTGGCAGTTAATCATTTCCCCCCAGCGTCAGTTAGTGTCAGATTTACTGCCACACTATCACAGTCCCATTACTAGTATAAAAATAAATATATAAAAATTCCAGTATACATCCCATTGTTTGTAGACGCTATAACTTTTGCGCAAACCTTATTGGGATTTGTTTTTACCAAAGACATGTAGCAGAATACATTTTGGCCAAAATTTAATAAGAAATTAGATTTATTTTTTATTTTTTTATTGGATGTGTTTTATGCAGAAAGTAAAAAATATTGTTTCGGTCTTTTTTCGTTTATATAAAAAAAAAATACAAAACCCAGTGGTGATCAAATACCACCAAAAGAAGGCTCTATTTGTGTGAAAAAATAATATATATTTTGTGTGGGTACAATGTTGCATGACCGTGCAATTGCCAGCAAAAGTAGCGCAGTGCCAAATGGAAAAAAACGGTCTGGTCATGAAGGGGGTAAAATCTTTCGGAGCTGAAGTGCATATTGTATGGCCTCAGCCAGTGCTGCTCCACTGACCACACTCCCTAAGACCAACCATAGATGGGGAGAATTTCTTTCCTGCAACGCTCAATTTCCACCATCAACACAGACAGCATTGACAGGGAAATCCCACTCACAGAGCCATTGTGTTCTCCCAGCAGGTGGGCGGGCAGAGGAAGCTGTCCCTGCTGGGAGAATACAGTGATTACTCCTAGCGCTTATAACATGTAAAAATCTGGTAGGCTGATTGTACCCATGTTGATCAATCGATCAACTTGGTACATTTAGCCTGCCCATACATGATTTGAACCATATATGACCGACCTTAGTCATAGAGGTGACGTATGATGGTGTTCCGGATGCCTGTTGATAATAATGCACTGCTAAAGGTTTCAGTTTCAGTTTACACTGCAGCTGGATGTTTGCTCGGCTAAACCCCTATTCATTTTGCCGTTCGCACACAAATCTCCATAGACTATACACAGTGCTGAGGTCTCTCTCATATTATTTGCCCTATTGGTTGAATGCTCTCAGCCTAAAATGCTAGGCCAAGTTGTGTATTGGTGAATGTTAACTCTCAAGGTCTAATGTTCTCATGGCTATTTTTCTCAAAGGATCCACTGTTCAAGAATGTGTTTTTTTGCCTTGCAAACGGCAGCAAGTAGAAACTGACATTTCACACATATTATTAACATTACGGGTATTATTTATGATATTTGTGCAAATGCTGAGATGTTTTCTATAAATAGACCCCTATGTGTTGTAAATGGTATTCCTAAGACTTCCAAACAATACTGGTTGCTTTCTTACATGTCTCTGCCTTTGGAGGGACTTCTAACATCCATGTAGTCCATAGTGACCTTCTTAAGTTTCTAAGTGCCCCCTCGGATGCAGAGGTGTAAGTGAAAAAGTCTTAAAACATTCAATACATTTTGGCTTCTTTGTAGAACTTTAGAGACTTTGGTGGCTGTAGAGCAGGGTTTCTCAACCAGGGTTCTGTGGAACCCTAGGGTTCCTCCAGAGGTTGAGCAATGGTCAATTTCTACCTCTCAGATAAATTCCCAATGATTTTTAGCTATCTGTAAGGGGTAATTCTTCCCAATGACCACAAGTGTAGGGAGCATTCTTCCCATTGACCATCACACTAATGTATCATGAGTTGTAGATTTTTAATTTCTAGAACGGGTTCCCCGAGACTGGAGAATTATTTCAAGGGTTCCTCAGTGTTGAAAAGGCTGAGAAAGGCTGCTGTAGAGTATCAACACTTCTGAACATAAAGTATATATTAACTGAATCTTCACAAATACAGTATGGCAAATTTGGTGTGCTAGAGAAAGCTATTCCTACCGTATCATGGAGTGTAGTTACATGCAGCCATGAGGGCAGGTCTTCCTAACTTGTTGGAACAAACCCTATGCTACAACTTGGCGATGGTGAGCATTGTATGCAGTTTATTTGGCTGGCTACTTGGGGTAGTGGTCAGAATGCTAAGGTTGGTCAAGGTGTGTTGCCATACAATATGTATAGGCCAGTGCCAGCTTAAACTCTGTGGAGGCCCCTAGTCAGTCAAGCCTTGGCTTGGGCCGCCCCTCTCGCAGGTTTTTGTTGGTTTCTTGTGCATGTGCTCTAATGGGATAGCATTGAACTAAGTAGTGTGCATGTCAGCTGCAAGACGGAGATGACCATCACTATTGTACATTACACATACGTAGCTTGGACCAATTTCTTTTTACAAACTGACAGCTGAAAGAAGATGAGCTTTTAAGAGACAAACTGTAATGTGAACCTGGTGTCTATGGTTTATGTACTTGAATTTGTTATTGGGTACATTACATTAATACAGTTTTTCTCTATATAGTCTTAAATGGAAAGTTTTCATTTCTTTGATTCCTTTTTTCTATCTTTTGTAAACAATTTAACCACTTCCGGACCGCCAACTGTATATATACGTTATTACTTTGACGTTGTATACCGTGGTTATGACAGCAGATAGCTGCCATAACCCCGGTATATTTTTATACAGCAGGTTATCCTCTTTCAGATAAAAGTGGTCCCAGCGGCGGATTCATCACGGGATCACTTTTATGGGCAGCAGGAGGTGCCCCCGGCCACTTCCCGGACGTTTACCCCGCTTACCGGTTGTCGGTATCGGCGAAAACGACCCAATGTACTGGAGGGATGACCAGGAAGCCGAGTGAGGGCAAGATTGCCCCCACTCGACTCTTTGCATTTGGAGGACCGGAGCAATGTCAAACATCACTTCTGCCCTCCGGTCTTAAGGGGCCCGTTTTTTTTTTGTGTAAAAGTAAAATTACAATTTTTATTTATTTTTGCTTTTAACCTGTACAGAACCGCGCTATAGCCGAAAGACGGCTACAGCGCGGCTCTGAAAATCCGGGAGGACGTCCACGGACGTCCTCCCTCGTGCGCGCCCCCCGCGCGCACTCGCAGCCTGCGGCGGCGCGCTCTCGCGGCCGCCGCACGCTGCGTGGGCGTGTCCGCGGGTCGGGCGGACTCGATGTCCGCCCGAGACCCGCCGATCACCTGTAGCAGCCTCAGAACGGGGAACCGCCGATGTAAACACGGCGGTTCCCCGATCTGTGAATGGGACATGACAGATCTACTGATCCCTGTCACTGGGATCAGTTAGATCTGTTATGTCCCGACCAGCCCCGCCCCCCCACAGTTAGAACACACCCAGGGAACATTTGTTAACCCCTTCACTGCCTCTGCAGGTTAACTCCTTCACTGCCAATGACATTTATACAGTAATCAGTGGACATTTAAATTTCTGATCGCTGTATAAATGTCATTGGTCCCAAAAAAGTGTCAAAAACTTACGACATGTCCGCCCCAATATCGCAGTCCCGATAAAAATCGCAGATCGCCGCCATTACCAGTAAAAAAAATAAATAAAATAAAAACGCCATAAATCAATGTCCATAGTTTGTAGGCGCTATAACTTTTGTGCAACCCAATCAATAAACGCAGATTGCGATTTTTTTTACCAAAAATATGTAGAAGAATATATGTCGGACAAAACTGATGAATAAATTTGTTTTTTTATATTTTATTTTTGGATATTTATTATAGCAAAAAGTAAAAAATATTGTTTTTTTTTCAAAATTGTCGCTCTTTTTTTGTTTATAGCGGCGATCAGAAATGACGCAGAGGGGATCAAATACCACCAAAAGAAAGCTCTATTTGTGGGAAAAAAAGGACGCAAATTTCGTTTGGGTACAACGTCGCACGACCGCGCAATTGTCATTCAAAGAGCGACAGCGATGAAAACTGAAAATTGGTTCGGGCAGGAGGGGGGTTTAAGTGCCCAGTAAGGAAGTGGTTAAAGAGGTTGTTAACCCCAATGTATAAAAAACCTGTAAGACAAAGGCATAATGAGCTAGTATGCATCGCAGGCCCAGTGCTGCTTATTTCTATCACATAGGATGTTTATATTCCTTGTAATAGGAATACCAGTCATCAAAAAAACATTTTTTAAAGAGACAGTCAAAAAATAAAAAGTAAAATAAATAATAATAAAAATTTTTTTAAAGTGCCCCGTCCCTCCGAGCTCGCACGCAGAAGCAAACGCATACGTAAGTCGCGCCCACATATGTAAACGGTGTTCAAACCACACATGTGAGGTATCTCCACGATCATTAGACCGAGAGCAATACTTCTAGTACAAGACTTCTGTAACTCTAAACAGGTAGCCTGGAAAAATGTTTAAATCGTCGCCTATTGAGATTTTTAAATACCGTAGTTTTTCGTCATTCCACGAGCGTGCGCAATTTTAAAGCATGACATGTTGGGTATTAATTTACTCAGCGTAACATCATCTTTTACAATATACAAAAAATTGTGCTAACTTTACCGTTTTCTTATTTTTTTTTTATTAAAACAAAAATTGCTTTATAAGAGTGCTGCGCAAATAGGATGTGACATAAAGTATTGCAACAATCTCCATTTTATTCTCTAGGGTCACTGCTAAAAAATATATATAATGTTTGGAGCTCTAAGTAATTTTCTAGCAAAAAATACTGATGTTAACAACAAATGTCAGAAATAGGCTTGGTCCAGAAGTTGGAAGTTTAATTGTATTTTTCTTTCAAGATCACATCAATATTATTTTGATCCATTGTCACAAAGCAATGAAATGGCCTGGAAACCACAGGCAAGTTCCTACTGGTAATCGGGCACTGGTATTGGTAAGGCAGTGTGCTGGAGGTGAAATTCTCTAAAGTGTATAGATTGTTGGGCCAACTGTATGCATCTTGGTTGTTCTAGCTCCAGTGCTCCAGTAATGTTGGAGCTGTCCATATCTCTCCATGCCACTTCACCCCTTTAACCTATAGAGTATTTATGTTGAAAGTAAAGGTATGTATGGAGCAAGGGGGATGTCAACTGAAAGTATTACTCTCTGAGGTTTTGAGACTGTCATATCACCTATGTACAGAGTTCTGAGGCCAGGCACCAGACTAGGATCGCCTATCCCCTATAACGGACTTGAGTTCCCAGTATGTTGTACACAGAGATCCCCCTTGCCCTATGCCATCCATAGTTACATCAGCGGCCCATGGGGAACTGACATAAAACCTTATATTGACCACGTTGGTACACATGACTTTGATAAAAGAATCCCAGCTGAACGATGACTCATTGTTCATGATGAAATTACCAGAAAAATTGTGGAATATTTTGAAATATAAATAAATACATACTGTATATCTGGCAAGTTCCGTTTTTATAAAGGGACAATACACCAAATATGCAAGATACTTGAGTATGAAAAATAAAATATACAGTGCAGTGCTTCAAATATATGTTAAATACACCAACTGTTAAATACAAGTGTAAAAGGACACTCATTAACCCCTTCCTTACTGGGCACTTAAACCCCCCTCCTGCCCAGACCAATTTTTGGCTTTCATCGCTGTCGCATTTTGAATGACAATTGCGCGGTCGTGCGACGTTGTACCCAAAAAAAATTTGCGTCCTTTTTTTCCCACAAATAGAGCTTTCTTTTGGTGGTATTTGATCACCTCTGCGTCATTTCTGATCGCCGCTATAAACAAAAAATGAGCGACAATTTTGCAAAAAAGAACAATATTTTTTACTTTTTGCTAAAGTACAAATCCATTAAAAAAAATTATTCATCAGTTTTGGCTGATATATATTCTTCTACATATTTTTGGTAAAAAAAAACATCGCGTATATTGATTGGTTTGCGCAAAAGTTATCGCGTCTACAAACTGGGAATTGATTTATGGTGTTTTTATTATTTTTTTTTTTTACTAGTAATGGCGGCGATCTGCGATTTTTATCGGGACTGCGATATTGCCGCAGAAATTTCGGCCATTTTTTACACATTTTTGGGACCAATGACATTTATTCAGCGATCAGAAATTTAAATATCCACTGATTACTGTGTAAATGTCATTGGCACTGAAGGGGTTAACCTGCAGGGGGGCAGTGAAAGGGTTAACAGTGTTCCCTGGCTGTGTTCTAACTGTGGGGGGCAGGGCTGGCCGGGACATAACAGATCTAACTGATCCCAGTGACAGTGATCAGTAGATCTGTCATGTTCTCTTGTCACAGAACATCGAGTAGCCCGACCCACGGGTACGCTCGTGCAGCGTGCGGCGTGCGCCGCCGCTGCCGCCAGGGGGCACGCCAGGAGCGTGCACAGGGGACGACGTCCATGGACGTCGTCCCGGCATTTCAGATCCGCGCTGGAGCCGTACTTCGGCAATAGCGCGGATCTGGAGTGGTTAAAGTGTCTGGTGCTCAAAATAAACTGATGATGTTAACCAGTTCCGGACTGGCTTGCGTACATTTACTGCTGCAAAGTGGCACGATCCCACGAATCAACCTTTATAAACGGCGCTCGCTGCCGCGGCCAGGGGGCGCACGCCCCCTGCGCGGCCACGGACCTCCAATTCGCTAGAGGACCATTCAATCTACAGGAATAGACCAACGATATTTGGTCCATACCTGCTGATCGGTCCTGGCGAATGGAATGCCTCCCCTGTCTGTGTATTGTAAACACAGACAGGGGAAGTGATTTTACTAGAGGGCATCAGAAAAGTGAGTTGCACCAACAGTACACTGACACAGTACACATAGGCACATTTTCCACCCCCTGATCGCCCCCTCAGTTAACCCCTTCACTCCTGTCACCCCCTGTCACTGTGTCACTGAGTGCAGCGATTGGATCGTTCACTGATCGCTGTACTTGTGTCACTTGTGACACTAATCAGTGTTACGGTAGGTAGTAGTAGGCCTAGGTAGGTATAAATACTCCCCCCCCATAAAGTTTTTAACCCCTTGATTGCCCCCTGTCACCTGTGATCACGGTATAAGTGTCACGGGGGACGCTAGCTAGTTTTTTTTCCCATCAGATTACCCGCCGTATATTATTTTATATTCCTTTTATAGGTTTTAACTCCTGATCCCCTGGCGGTGACCTCATGTTTTAGCGTGCGTTAGGGTCAGCGTCCATCCCCGGCAGGGTCAGATTAGTACAGGTACTCTGACACGCATACATACACCTAGATAGGTCAGTTAGTAGTATTTTATCTGAAAAGATCAATATCTGTGATCTGATCAGATCTATATTAGTGTCCCCACTAGATTAGTGTTCTAAAAAATGCGGCATTAGAGGGATCAGCCCAGATACCTGCTAGCACCTGCATATAGCCCCTCCACCCAGCTCACCCAAGTGCAGGATCAATAGATAGCTGACACTTACGAAACACATATCTGCAGCGTTCACAGAGATCACGCCCGATCCCTGCGAAAGCTGACAGTGATTTTGGTAGCGACTTGAAACAGGCTCTGACAACCAGGTGCGCTTTTTTGCCTGTGAGTCACACTAGTGTACTCACTAGTGTG
Source organism: Glandirana rugosa (assembly GCA_018402905.1). Classification (NCBI taxonomy): domain Eukaryota; kingdom Metazoa; phylum Chordata; class Amphibia; order Anura; family Ranidae; genus Glandirana; species Glandirana rugosa. Next base: position 233,964 of record BLSH010071085.1, on the reverse strand, counting down.
AGCCCCCCAAAAAAGATGTTGTGTCTGCCGACAACGCAGATACAGGCGTGACACCCGATTTTATTGCCACTACTGTTTTGACCAGCCTGGTCTCTGCATCAGTGACTGTTTTGAGCGCTACCATACACTAGTTGAGTATTAGCGTAGGGAACAGCACTACACAGGAAGAGGGCACACTATCACAGGGTCTCCAAGATGTCACCGCATTTTGAGGGACCCCAACCTGGGACTACTGTTGTTAAAAAAAAAAAGCGTACCAAAAAAAGTAAAAACTTAAAAAAAAAAAGTTATAACAACCAAAAAAAAGCCAAAAACAGTTGTACTTTCTTGTTTTTCTATCTCTATTTTCTCTCTATCCTCTTTCTATTGCTCTCTCTATTACTTTTTATGCATACCTGTAATGTTTTGTTACTGTTTTTTTTGCAGGTATGTAATGTTTTTATAATGTTTTCCTGTAATGTTATATTATTTTTTCTTCTTAGCAGGAATGTTATTTTTTTATATGCCACTGTGTTTTATTAATTTTTATTTGTTTTTCAGGTACATCAGCTGCAGCACTGATTTATTTATGGTGACAGCAACAGCGGTTGCTCCCACCATACATAAAGCAGCGACTCCAATACTGTTGGAGGTGATTTCACCACCACAGTTAAAAAAAGAGCATATATACCGGAGCATAGGGGCAGAGGTGGAAATTGGGGCGGATTGCCCCTATGCTCTGATATATATATTTTAAAAGGGGCTATGCCCATCATTAGAAGTGGGTGGATAAAGGGAGGTTTTCTAATGGTGATTCTTTTTTTTTCATTTAACCCACAGGCTGCATGAAAAAAAGAACATTACATCATATGCCCAACTAGGACCAGCTACACATTAGTATGTTGCTGGTCTTAGAGTGGTTATACCGGAATGATGCCTGCAGGTATAGGTATCATCTAGGTATCGTTCTTTTCAGCCAGCGGTCGGCTTTCATGTAAAAGCAATCCTAACAGCTAATTAACTGCCAGACTGCTTTTACAAGCAGTGGGAGGGAACGCACCTCCCTGCCAACTTCCATGGTTTTCTCGGGCTCTCCTGTCCCACCAGGGAACCCGAGAATGCAGCCGGTGGTTTCGACAGCTGACCATAGAGCTGATCGAAGACTAGAATGGCTCCAATCATCTCTATGGCCTAAGATACCGGAGGCTACGAACATTTCATGACTTCGGTGTTGCCAGATATAAACCGCCCCATTGGGAAATTGGGGAAGCATCTTATCACACCGATTTTGGTGTGGTCTGATGCTTTGAGGGCTGAGAAGAGATCTAGAGTTTAATAGACCCCAAATGAAAAAAAAAAAAACATGCGACACTACCTATTTTTATTATAAAGGATATTTAAATTTCAATAATAATAACAATAAAAATCATAGAAAAAAAAAGATGAAAGGGACAGTGTAAAAATAAAAAAAAAAGCAAAATGGATAATTAAAAAAAAAATGCACCCCTGTAATCAGCAATTGCACCATGCATGAGAGGTATCACCGTGAACGTCAGGTCGAGGGCAGTAATTCTAGCAGTAGACCTCCTCTGCAGATCTAAAGTGGTAACCTGTAAAGGCTTTTAAAGATGTATATAGTTTGTCGCCGCTGCACGGGTATGCATTTTTTTTAACGCATGTCATATTTGGTGTCTATGTACTCGGCATGAGATCATCTTTTATGTTTCACCAAATATTTGGGTAAAATAGTGTGTTTTTTGTGCATTAAAATTCAAAAAGTGTTTTTCCCCCAAAAATTGCGTTTGTAAAATCGCTGCGCAAATACTTGGTGAAAAAATTTTTTGCAACACCCACCATTTTAAGCTGTAGGGCCTCTGTTTTAAAAAATATATAATGTTTGGGGGTTCAAAGTAATTTTCTAGCAAAAAAAGTATTTTTTCCAACAAAAAGTGCCAGAAAAGACTTGGTGGTTCAAGTGGTTAGAAGAGTGGGTGATGTGTGACATAGGCTTCTAATGTTGGGCATAAAATGCCAGGACAGTTCAACCCCCCCCAAATGACCCCATTTTTCTGCCGCAAGTGATTGAAAAATGACAAAAAAAAAAAAATTCACAAAGTTGTCACTGAAATGATATATTGCTCACACATGGCATGGGTATGTGTGGAATCACACCCCAAAATACATTCTGCTGCTTCTCCTGAATACGGAGATACCACATGTGTGAGAATTTTTGTGAGTCTATCCATGTATAGTACCCCAAAAACCAATTACCGCCGTCATGATTTATAAGGGCGAAAATGTATGCCTTCACCCCACACTACCTATCACAGTTGCAGAGGCCATGAAATGCCCAGATAGCAACCCCCCCCCCCCCCCCTCCAAATGACCCAATTTTGGAGATTAGACACCACAATCTATCTGCTGAGAGGCATGTTGAGTCCATGGAATATATTATATTTTTCCACAAGTTACGGGGAAATTACATTTTTTTGTTTTTCTCACTAAATCATATATTGCTCACCCATGCCATGGGTATGTGTGAAATTACACCCCAAAATACATTCTGCTGCTTATCCTGAGTATGGGGATGCCACATGTGTGAGACTTTTTGGGAGCCTATCCGCGAACAGGACCCCAAAAACCAATCACTGTCTTCAGGCTTTCTAAGGGCATAAAATGGTGATTTTACTCGTCAGTACCCATCATGGTTTTGGAGGCCCTGAAATGTCAAGGTAGCACAAAAGCCCCACAAATGACCCAATTTTGTAAAGTAGACACCCCAAGGTATTTGATAAGAGGCATGGTGAGTATTTTGCAGCTCTCATTTGTTTTGGAAAATTAAGAAATAAACTGAAATTTTCTTTTTTTTTCTTTTTTCAAATTTCAAAACTTTGTGACAAAAAGCGAGACCTGCAAAATACTCAACATGCCTCTCAGCACATAGCTTGGAGTGTCTACTTTCCAAAATGGGGTCATTTTAGGGTGTTTTGTGCTATCTGGGCATTCCATGGCTTCCGAAACTGTGATAGGGAGTGAGGAGTAAAATCACCATTTTATGCCCTTAGAAAGCCTGAAGGCGGTGATTGTCTCACACATGGGGTATCCCTGTATTCAGAAGAAGCAGCAGAATGTATTTTGGGGTGTAATTTCACATATACCCATGGCATGGGTGAGCAATATATCATTTAGTGACAACTTTGTGAAAAAAAAAAGTGTAATTTCCCCGAAACTTGTGGCAAAATATAAAATATTCCATGGACTCAACATGCCTCTCGGCAGATAGCTTGGGGTGTCTACTTTCCACAATGGTGTCATTTGAGTGGGGGGGGGGTTGCTATCTGGATATTTAATGGCATCCGCAACTGTGATAGGTAGTGTGGGGTGAAGGCATACATTTTCGCACTTAGAAATCCTGAAGGAGGTGATTGGTTTTCGGAGTCCCGTACACGGATAGACTCCCAAAAATCTCCCACATGTGGCATCCTCATACTCAGAAGAAGCAGCAGAATGTATTTCAGGGTGTAATTCCACATATACCCATGCCATGAGTGAGCAATCATTTCAGTGACAACTTTGTGTAATTTTTTTTTTTTTTGTCACTTGTGACAAAAAAATAAAATATTCAATGAGCTCAACATGTCTCTCAGCTAATTCCTTGGTTTGTTTACTTTCCCTTCCATTATAGCACCTCAGTAAATAAGATAGGCAGTCATAAAATAAAAGATTCCAGAAAATGTACCATAGTTTGTAGATGCTATAACGTTTGCACAAACCAATAAATATACGCTAATTGACTTTTTTTTGTCTGAGACGTTGAATGCATTTTGGCAAAAAATCATGGCTAAAATGTAGTTTATTGTATTTTTCTAATAACAAAAATTAGAAAATATAATTTTCTTTTCCAAATTTTCGTTCTTTTTTCATTTATATCGCAAAAAATAAAAAGTGCAGAGGTGAACTTATACCAGCAAAAGGAAGCTCTAATTGTGGGAAAAAAAGGACGCAAATTTCGTTTGGGTACAGTATTGCATGACCGCGCAATTACCAGTTAAAGCAGCGCAGTGCCAAATTGAAAGAAGTGCTCCGGTCCTACAGTGGGAAATCCTTCTGGTCCTTAAGTGGTTAAAGTGTCCAATGATTATAATTTTAACAATAAATGTTTAATCCAACACTTCAAATGTTTAATTTGTGTAATAAATGCGTATAAACCAAAAAGTCCAGACAGAAGACACAAATTAAAGTGTCTAGTGCTCAAAAATAAATGAATGCTATTTAAAGTGTCCAAGTGCTAGTAAACTCTAAAAATAAGTGACTAGTGCTTGTAAAGTTTAGTAAATAAGTGACGGGTGTCAGCCAACAAAACGAGTAAAAATCCTCCACCGGAGATTGTATGTGCTTACCAGAAGCTGGTAAGAAACCAGCACTTGTGTCACAGATATCCTCTATTGGAAAACTCTGCAGTAAGCAACAGTGTATTTGTAGTAGGTGTGATTGTGTTGGTCATGCATCTGCCCATGGGTACTGAAGTACTGAAGGTTCTGTGTAATTGTTTGTGCCAATAAGCAGAAGGTTTAATAAGTCAATGTATAGTATTTACATGGCCAAATAGCTTTATTTGTTCTTCCAAACTTGAGCTCTGGTGTATTATCCTTGTTAACTTGCAATGAATTACTAAGTGCCCCACACCTACGTATATCTTGTCTGTTTGAAACAATCCTGAAATGCTTTTCACCACAACACAGTGGTCATGAGTTCCTCAAAGGCAGTAAGTGAGAGGAGATCTCTCCCAAGGAAAGGAAATCTTCCCTCAGACAGTTGTCACTGCAACAGTTGTCCCCTTTGGAAGATCTCCTCTCTATTCTTGTTTGAGTGACAACTCTTTGGTCACAAGGACAAATCAACAGAGTGAATCTCCGGGGACACGGACAGCAATAGAAACCTAACAAGTCCAGGTCTTACCCACTTGATTAAAAAAAAAAAAAAAAAAAAACATAATTATTGGCTTTAGATACACTTCTTTATATTGCTCTCTGCCAAGCACTACAAAATTTTGGTGATCAGGAAGGATTTTTTGCCATGTTGGAGCAAACTTGGTCACACTTTTAATGGGGGTAGTTGGGTTGTCCGTCATATCCTCCATGTTTCCGTCTCTCGTTGGATCAAATGAGAGCCCCCCCGGGCTGGATTCTGTGAGCTATGCCAGGCATTGAACGGGGTCACTGACCCTTACATGGGGTAATATTTCACCCAAAGGTGTGCCCACCATTGCCCGGAGACCAGGCAGAAGTTGTGATCATGTGAAAAGTCAAACATTAAGGTGGTTTCCTAACTCAGTGATGAGCCACATGTGTGCAGTACCCACGACACAGAGTTCCTCCTTAAACGTCTTCATCCCATGTCCTACACACTTGCTCCAATGTATGTGTTGCATTAGGAGGGACAGGCTGAGGCACTGCCCACTCAACCAGCCAGTGTACCTCTGTTACCTCACTCCCAGTAACAGAATGGGGTCCTACCGAGCACATAGCGTGGACCTTATACGGAGTCCAAACACTGACCCCCACGCTACCGCAGAACTTGTCACCTAACCAGGTACCATGGCAATGATTGGTTGCTGCTGCTCCTCGTAGCTACTTATGAACCTTCACCGTAGTGATGGTACACATACCCCATATTGGGGTTAAGGAAGCAAGTTCTTTAATAATATGCCAAAACCTCACATTCCTAACTGAACCTAACTGTGGCTGCCTCAGGTTACCTTCACAGGTGAAGTCTCTTAGAGGAAAGTCCAAACTTGGCAGTGTTCTAACAGAGACGTCCATGTTTCAGGTTTCTTCCCGGCGAATCGGCAATCCAGGGCGGACCATAGATCCCAGCAAGTCTTTACCGTAGGTTCCCTATGCGTTTTCCAAAGTATTCCTCAGAGCCCCAGCAAAAGCCCACGCACACCCCTGGAAAAATGCGGCAAAAACATTAATCCCCTCCCCCTGACCTGGGCAGAAGGGTGCTAACTACACATACAGTAGGCTACCTGCCTACACCCTTCCTAAAGGTTTCTTGCCTTCTTCTGGATTAGTGATGGGTGAACGTGCATGGGTTTGATTCATGGGCACATTCGACCAATGCACCAAAATGTTTGCAAATACTTGCCAAACTGGGAATGTCAATACAAACGGAATCAAATTCCAGTTAAGACCAGCTCAGGACTCATTGATTACTAGAATGTTGGTAGTCCCTGGCTATCCTAGCCGCTCATCATGGCCATATTTGGTCAATGACATCACCTTTGTCTACATTAAGTTCAGAGGAGAATATCTTGGCCGGCAGCTAAATGGAGCTGGGGGGGCCCGAGTGGAAAGCTGTCACATTTAGTGGCAGTAGTAATATCGGCACTGAATAAATAACTTCCCAGCAGCTAGAGGTTTGGTTTGGCACGGGGATAAAAAGGCCATTTAGTTTGCCTACTTGGCCGATAGCCAACATCCAAAGATTGTGGCAAACCATGTGTTAATGCGCCATTACTGCAAACCTATGCCTACTTTGGATCAACAACGGGTTCTTTTTCAACTTATGTAACCAAAGCTTTAGAAGATCTTCCACAGGCATACCTACCCATATGACACTGACCATGGTTGGCAATTGGCTGCCATGTGGAGGAAAGGAGATTGCCCACGGTCCCTGTTTTTAGGGTGACTTTGGAATCTCTTGTTGGGGAACCAGTTGACAAAATAAAAATATCCTGCTTCTTTTGTCCTTTTTTTCAACAATAACCTTAATTTGTATTTCAGATACACAAAATAGGTTTGTTATAAGCCCACACCTCACCTACACAGTAAAAAAATGATAAAATCAGTTATTCATTGAAATCTTGTGATAAGAAAAAGTATCACTTCAGCTTAGAAAGTTCCAGGTAATTTTTTTGAGCTTATCTTGTTTCTAAAAGTTCCGCTTTATGATTTCAAAACTGATGTCTGATAAACTGAAGCTCAGTATTTATATACAGTACATTGCAAATATTTAATTTGGATGTAAGCTTATTGGCTAAATACAGTACATGTATGAAATACATGTGGTATCTCACAAAAGTGAGTACACCCCTCACATTTTTGTAAATATTTTATTATATCTTTTCATGTGACAACACTGGAGAAATGACACTTTGCTACAATGTAAAGTAGAGAGTGCACAGCTTGTATAACAGTGTAAATTTGCTGTCCCCTCAAAATAACTCAACACACAGCCATTAATGGCTAAACCGCTAGCAACAAAAATGAGTACACCCCTAAGTGAAAATGTCCAAATTGGGCCCAAAGTGTCAATATTTTGTGTGGCCACCATTATTTTCCAACACTGCCTTAACCCTCTTGGGCATGGAGTTCACCAGAGCTTCACAGGTTGCCACTGGAGTCCTCTTCCACTCCTCCATGATGACATCATGGAGCAGGTGGATGTTAGAGACCTTGCGCTCCTCCACCTTATGTTTGAGAATGCCCCACAGATGCTCAATAGGGTTTAGGTCTGGAGACATGCTTGGCCAGTCCAACGCCTTTACCTTCAGCTTCTTTAGCAAGGCAGTGGTCTTTTTGGAGGTGTGTTTGGGGTTGTTATGTTGGAATACTGCCCTGTGCCCAGTCTCCAAAGGGAGGGGATCATGCTCTGCTTCAGTATGTCACAGTACATGTTGGCATTCATGGTTCCCTCAATGAACTGTAGCTCCCCAGTGCCGGCAGCACTCATGCAGCACCAGACCATGACACTCCCACCACCGTTCTTGACTATAGGCAAAACACACTTGTCTTTGTGCTCCTCACCTGGTTGCTGCCACACATGCTTGACACTATCTGAACCAAATAAGTTTATCTTGATCTCATCAGACCACAGGACATGGTTCCAGCAATCCCTGTCCTTAGTCTGCTTGCCTTCAGCAAACTGTTTGCGGGCTTTCTTGTGCATCATCTTTAGAAGAGGCTTCCTTCTGGGATGACAGCCATGCAGACTAATTTGATGCAGTGTGCGTCGCATGGTCTGAGCACTGACAGGCTGACCCCCCCACCCTTTCAACTTCTGCAGAAATGCTGGCAGCACTCATACGTCTATTTCCTAAAGACAACCTCTGTAAATATCGCTGAGCACGTGCACTCAACTTTTTTGGTCAATCATGGCGAGCCCTGTTTTGAGTGGAACCTGTCCTGTTAAACCACTGTATGGTCTTGGCCACCGTACTGCAGCTCAGTTTCAGGGTCTTGGCAATCTTCTTATAGCCTAGGCCATCTTTGTGTAGAGCAAAAACTCTTTTTTTCAGATCCTCAGAGAGTTCTTTGCCATGAGATGCCATGTTGAACTTCCAGTTACCAGTATGAGAGAGTGAGAGGGACAACATCAAATTTAACACACCTGCTCCCCATTCACACCTGAGACCTTGTAACACTAATGAGTCACATGACACCGGGGAGTGAAATTTGCTAATTGGGCCCAATTTGGACTTTTTCACTTAGGGGTGTACTGCCTTTTGTTGCCAGCAGTTTAGACATTAATGGCTGTGTGTTGAGTTATTTTGAGGGGACAGTAAATTTACACTGTTATACAAGCTGTTCACTCACTACTTTACATTGTAGCAAAGTGTAATTTCTCCAGTAATATTTACCAAAATGTGAGGGGTGTACTCACTTATGTGAGATACTTTATATATACTTATATATACATATATGGGAGCTGTTTTTCCTGCTAAAGAATTTGTATTTCTGTCCATATGGTCCTGAGATTTATACAGGTCTGCCAGACAGAGTAATCAGCTTTAGATACTTGACTTTTTTCTGTTGTAGAACCATGGCCAGGCTATGGACATCTAACTCTTTCCATATTCCTAACTATCAGTAACTAAACTTGAAATTAAACCCTTACTGACCTCTGCAGCTGATGAAACTGTATGAGTAATGGGTGATTCAAACCATCATCATTGGGCAGTGTTGCCCAATGCACTCACAACACTAAGAACATGACGAGTAGCTTTATTTTCCATTGTGGTAGTTCACACCAATGCACTGTGTTAGTGTATAGGAATAAAATTAAAAGCTTGCACTTTTATGTGGTAGGTTGTGTAGCGCTGCAAGTAATTTGCTGCATCACGTGGTAAAGAATTGTCATCACACATTAATTTTATCACACAATTACAAACTCTGAGAGAACACTGATAGCTCCACAATTAGCCTGTACCCCCAGGCTACATCCTGCAGCACCTAGTGTGCTCTTTGAGAATGGGTCTCATACCTCCTTCTCCAAGAGTTCACACCATTTTGACTCCTCACACTGGGCACTAGACCTGAGAGCCTATCTTTTCCCCAAATAGCCAATACCTTGTAGTTTCTATACACTTTACTAGTTTCCCAACTTCCATATCCCCACAGCTGCCCACTTCACATCTGTTGGTAGGTAGTAGTTAATGCTGCTCCAGCTGGGAGGGAAACAGATAACCCGTTTCCTGAATTTTTGCTGAGCTCTGCCTTTTACTTTCTTTGGATGGGAGGAAAATTCCCGACAGCCAGCAAGATGTAGCAGAGTGTAGGAAGATTGCTGGAGCTTGCAGTCCCTCCTGAAGACACCAACTATGGATTCTGTCAAAAGATGGACTCTTTTCTATGCAGGTATGCTGGGGCAGCCACAAACCTGTAGTTAGGTAACTAGAGATGTTAAGGAATGTTTATCTTGGACTGTCACTTGTCTCTGTCATTGTGTTAGCTCATTATTCAAGTAAAATATTTCAAACTTTGCCTTTGCCTGGTCTGAAGCTACTAAAGCGTGCAATGCAAGTAACAGGCATGCATAGTCTACAGCTTGGGTCACTAGACATACTGGGATATGAAGACAGAGGTACAAGGAGTTAATGCAGTGTGAAGTTCCAAGTGGTTGTATTACGTACCTGGTAGCAGAGCCTGATATGATGAAGAAGGTCTCACTTACACCTCTGACTTGGGGCCCCGATAATGTAAACAGGAGGCGCAGTAGTACAGAGTGGCACAAGTGCTTATAAGTCTTGCTAGCAGCAGGGCAGGTGTCCATGCTTGGCAGCTGAAGTTGTCAGAAGGCTCCGGTAAGCATGTAAGCTGGTAGGCAGCTGGTAGGCAGCAGACTGAGGCAGGCTGGTACTGGCAACAGCAGGCAGCTGAAACGGTTGCTGGTAGCAGGCTGCAGGTAAGCCGGTACAGCAGAGTGGTAGGGGGATACCAGTAACAGCAGGCAGAGTGGCAGAGTCAGGCATGCCGGGCCATACACAGACAGAATTGATCGGATGCAGGGCACAGGCAGGAGCATGATCAGGAAACAAGTCAAGTCTGGAACCGATCTCTGAAACAGAAGCTAATGGAGCAGACAGAAGCGGAGGTCAGGGGACAAGCTGAGTTCAATGCAGGCAGAGTTCAGAGAGTAGTCAAGACAAGCGGGTCAGCAACCGGAATAAGGATACAGAATCACAGGATACACAGAAGGCCGAAGACAAAGCAGCACTGATCCTGAGTACAGGCTTAGTTTAAATAGTCTGTTTGTCACAAGTGCACATGAGTGCCGGGGTGCATGGGAATGCATGCGCATTAGCAAGTTCCCAAAAACATGTATTAGCTTGTGCACAGAAGTCATTCCAGAGGAGCCATCTCGTCTATTGGCATGCCCTTCCTTACAGGTTACCAAGGGTAATGAAGGCTGCTCTAGTAGCCTGACATTAAGCGTGTACATGTGGCAGGTGAAATAGCCTCTTACGGCGAAGAAGATGTCACTACTCCTTCTGTCCCACTGACCATTAAGTCTGGGGCCCTGTCTACTCCCACTGACACTGGGGCATTTTCTATCCTTACTGGCCACAGTCCGGCCCCCCTAATATCCGAGGGACAGTAAAGTGGCTTTTTGTTTTGAGAGTTTGGAGACCCCTGAAAAAGAGTCTTTTAAGTCTTCCACAGTACAGTGTATGCTTATGGAAAGCATTGTCCTCTGCCATGTTCTTCTAGGACCATGAAACTCCATTGAGTGATTGCATGGCAGACCTGGCTGTCTCCAGTACAAAGGTAAGGGTGTTATTTCAACCTCTGACTCCGATGAATGACCTTCACCACCCAGCAATGAGCACATTAAACAGGTCCTTGTTGTTCTACAATGGTTGGAGGAATGGGACCAAAATATGTATACATTGGCAGCAAAGTGCAAAGGAGGTATGCCCTGATGAAAATTATGAACTACACAGGATGTCGAATGTGTTACCTGCTTGTCCAAAAAAAAAACGTTTGATGAGCAAAGTATTTACAGTATCTCACAAAAGTGAGCACACCCCTCACATTTTTGTAAATATTTTATTATATCTTTTCATGTGACAACACTGAAGAAATTACACTTTGCTACAACGAAAATAGTGACACTCACTACTGTACACTTTTACACTGTTACACTGGTGCACTACAGCTTGTATTCCAGTGTAGTTGCTGTCCCCTCAAAATAACTCAGCACACAGCCACTAATGTCTAAACCTCTGGCAAAAAAAGTAGATACATCCCTAAGTGAAAATGTCCAAATTGGGCCCAATTAGCCATTTTCCCTCCCCAGTGTCATGTGGCTTGTTAGTCTTACAAGGTCTCAGGTGTGAATGGGGAGCAGGTGTGTTAAATTTGGTGTTATCACTCTCACTCTCTCATACTGTTCACTGGAAGTTCAACATGGCACCTCATGGCAAAGAACTCTCTGAGGATCTGAAAAAAAGAATTTTTGTTCTACACAAAGATGGCCTAGGCTATAAGAAGATTGCTAAGACCCTGAAACTGAGCTCCAGCATGGTGGCCAAGACCATACAGTGGTTTAACAGGACAGGTTCCCCTCAGAACAGGCCTCGCCATGGTCGACCAAAGAAGTTGAGTGCACATGCTCAGCATCATATCCAGAGACAATAGATGTATGAGTGCTGCCAGCATTGCTGCAGAGGTTGAAGGGGTGGGGGGGTCAGTCTGTCAGTGCTCAGACCATACGCTGCACACTGCATCAAATTGGTCTGCATGGCTCTCGTCCAAGAAGGAAGCCTCTTCTAAAGATGATTTACAAGAAAGCCTGCAAACAGTTTGCTGAAGACAAGCAGACTAAGGACATGGATTACGGAACCATGTCCCGTGGTCTGATGAGACCAAGATAAACGTATTTGGTTCAGATGGTGTCAAACATGTGTGGTGGTGAGGAGTACAAAGACAAGTGTGTCTTACCTACAGTCAAGCATAGCGGTGGGAGTGTCATGGTCTGGGGCTGCATGAGTGCTGCCTGCACTGGGGAGCTCCAGTTCATTGAGCAAACCATGAATTCCAACATGTACTGCAACCTACTAAAGCAGAGCATGATCCCCTCCCTTTGAAGACTGGGCTGCAGGGCAGTATTCCAACATGATAACGACTCCAAACACACCTCAAAGATGACCACTGCCTTGCTAAAGAAGCTGAGGGTAAAGGTGATGGACTGGCCAAGCATGTCTCCAGACCTAAACCCTATTGAGCATCTGTGGGGCATCCTCAAACGGAAGGTAGGGGAACACAAGGTCGCTAACATCCACCAGCTCCGTGATATCATCATGGAGGAGTGGAAGAGAACTCCAGTGGCAACCTGTGAAGCTCTGGTGAATTCCATGTTCAAGAGGATTAAGACAGTGCTGGAAAATAATGGTGGCCACACAAAATATTGACACTTTGGGCCCAATTTGGACATTTTCACTTAGGGGTGTACTCACTTTTGTTGCCAGCGGTTTAGACATTAATGGCTGTGTGTTGAGTTATTTTGAGGGGACAGCAAATTTACACTGTTATACAAGCTGTACACTCACTACTTTACATTGTAGCAAAGAGTCATTTCTTCAGTGTTGTCACATGAAAAGATAGAATAAAATATTTACAAAAATGTGAGGGGTGTACTTACTTTTATGAGATACTGTAGGTTACCAGCAGAGATTTCTCAGAAAATGTTAAATACCTGGATGTTTGTTCTGGTACCCTAGATTTCAATTTTTTGGAGTCACTAACCTAGAGTAGGGATGCAGCCACTGAAGTGAGAACTGAAAACCTGCTTACAGTTCCCAGTGAGTGACTGGTGAATTATTAAACTCAGAGAACCAGCTTGACAAGCAGGCATTTTCAGAAGGAGGTAATCAGTGGCTGGCACACATAGTTCTTTCATGAAGGTCTCAATTACAAATGTTCATTTGTTTTTACTTCTGGTAGTGTTCTCACAGATCTTCAAAGAAAGAACATTTTATTCGCATTTTTTTTTGGTTATTTATATGTAAATTGTTTTCCATTGCTGTCGTTTACCTGTCTGTTTGCTGACCGCTCTCTGCATTACAGTGTCCACACAACTTTCCATGACACAAAAGCTACTGATGCACTAACCACAATGTTTGCTGCAATAAGGAAGGAAATCTATATTTGTAGATGCAGTGTATTCAGCTTGTTTACCAGTTTCTGCATATTTCAGAAGATTGTGTGCACAATCACCATGCTGTAAGCAAGCATATTACCCAGAGAAAAAATAGGCTGTTATTTTCTTTCTGTATAAAACACTCATGAATGTCTTGGGTTCATATACTTGCATCATCAGGCATTTCTAGTCTTTAAGATTGGTATAACAAAAAACATTCTCTTCCACAAATCCTCATAAACAAAGAACCATTGCTTGAAATCAGATCTGCAAATAGAATTGTCCTTCCCAAACTCATAGAAACCTTCATTGTAAGTTTGTTGGCATTCTTATGCAATTATAAAAATCATAAGAATTATGAAAAATCCCTACATTTTTACAGTGACTGTAGTGTGAAGGACGGAGCTTTCCTCCTCGTTAAGAAGTGTGTATGCTTCTATAGGTACCAATGTAAAGTTAGGCCCTCTCTGAGTTTTAGTCATGGTCTCCGTCTGTACTTTCTTTTGACTTTTCAGGTATCAAACTTATTTTGGCCTTTACTGGAGTTTCATCCGTGGTCTCTTACTTCTGTACCTTTGACTCTACAGGTACAGGGCTGATTTTAACTACACTGGAGTTTCAAACATAGTCCCTCTCTTCTGTACCTTTCATTGACTCAGGTGCTCGACTGATGTTATGCCTAACTTGAGTTTCATCCATGGAGTCCTCAGTCTGTACCTTTATTTGACTCCTCAAGTATGAGATTGGTGAAAGGCCTCACTAGAGTTTTCATCCATGCTTTCTTCGATCTGCACCTTCTTTGGGCTCCTTTGGTATTGGACAGATATGAGTTCTCAGTGGAATTTCATACATAGTTTACTAATTCAGTACTATCATCAGAATGGTTTTAGATCATTTTGGAGTTTCATCCATGGTCTTTTTATGCTGTACCTTTCTGCGACTCATCGGGTATGAGACTAATTTTCATACATGATCCCTTATTTCTTTACCTTACTTTGACTATATCAGGCTGTTTCACCCATGGTCCCTGTTGAAAATCCTTTCTCAGCTTTCATCAAAGAACTCTTGCATGAACGACATCATTAGAAAAATCTTTAAGGGTTTATTCTTCATAACATAACATCAGACATGACTTACGTAGCAACATAATTGAAATCTATGATGAAATATGGTATGGCTTCAGATGTCAGTCAGGAGGAGGAAGAGTTCTGACAGGTGTTCACGTCACGTCTCCAAGAATGCAAGCCTTCATCTCTTTTCCTACCCTTCCTAACTAATACCACAAAGTCACGACTCTTATACTGTTTGAAATCGTTAGGTCAGCTCTTTTCAAAGCAAACTACACCTACTTATTTCTCGACTGGATTGCTAAAGTTTGTCATATTCTCAGCACTGAAACACCATAATCAATCCTTCCCATCCTTTTCTCTACTTCCGAACGTAAGAACCTCTGCACTGCACTTGTGGACAGTCTTGAGAAGGAGGAGGACTGACTGTAGACTTCGGTATGGTATAAAGTAGTATCTAAAGTTAATACAACGATGCATTCAGTACAGACTACAATACAATACTTCTTATTTGGGAATTTCTAAAAAGATTACTACAGCAAGTACGTTCTCAAGAAACTACTTTCGACTCTTTCCTAAAAGTTGTCCCTGGTACCCACTTTGTCGGACTATATCAGTTTC
>BLSH010071085.1:206197-218862 GCA_018402905.1 Glandirana rugosa | reverse complement strand
TCCATAAGGAGACACACATGACCCCTCCTTTACTTCACATGAGTTTTGAAATAGAATTGCACATATAACACTTTCTCTGTCCAAAAGCACATTCAAATAACATTCACATATAACTAACATTACATTATATTTAATACATATAATATATTTCAGAGTCCAATATTATTCAAAATAATATTATAAATTCATAATTTCCAACAGTCCCCTCCTTCTGTACCTTTCTTTGTTTTAGCAGGTGTCAGACCAATTTTAGACCATGCTAGAGTTTCATCCATGGTCTCGTCCTTCTGTACCTTCCTTTGACTTATCAGGTGTCAGACCAATTTTAGACCATGCTAGAGTTTCATCCATGGTCTCGTCCTTCTGTACCTTCCTTAGACTTATCAGGTGTCAGACCAAATTCTTTTTCAGTCCTTCTTTTGTACCTTCCTGTGGCTCCTCAGGTATCAAACTGATTTTAGCCCTCACTAGAGTTTCATGCATGGTCCCTTCCTTCTGTGCCTTCCTTTGACTTATCAGGTGTCAGACCAATTTTAGACCATGCTAGAGTTTCATCCATGGTCTCGTCCTTCTGTACCTTCCTTAGACTTATGAGGTGTCAGACCAAATTCTTTTTCAGTCCTTCTTTTGTACCTTCCTGTGGCTCCTCAGGTATCAAACTGATTTTAGCCCTCACTAGAGTTTCATGCATGGTCCCTTCCTTCTGTACTTTCCTTTGACGATTCAGGTACCAGACTAATTTTAGACCTCACTTGAGTTTTATCTATGGTCTCTTAGTTCAGTACCTCCCTTTGACTCTTCAGGTACTAGACTGATGTTAGGCATCACTGGAGTTTCATCTATTACCTCTTCCTTCTGTACCTTTCTTTGACTATTCAGGAACCACACTGATTTTAGCCATCACTAGAGTTTCATCTATTGTCTCTTCCTTCTGTAACTTCCATTGACTCTTCAAGTATCAGACTGATTTCAGCCCTCACTAGCGTTTCATCTGTGATCTTGTCATTCTGTGCCTTCCTTTTACTCTTAGGTATCAACCCGACTTTAAACTTCAATGTGTTTTTATGTATAGAGTTTTCTATTTATACCTACCCTTCTCTTCCAAAACCCTACTGACTTAACTTTGTTTTTGGACATCCTGTTTTTATTTTTTTGTCTTTTTTGGAAATCTTATTAAATGCCTTCTGGTGGCTTAACAATATTATGCTTGTTTATTTAAAACACAAAATGTCACACATTGTCAAATGGGAAAAAAACACAAATTGATTTTTGTCAGCAGGAACCTGGCTCAGGTTTAATCCCTTTTTAAAGCTTAACCTGGAACCTTTGCAGACTGGTCTTTGTAGTCTTTGAGGACTTTGTCCAACTTGTTTGCCTTCATACAGTACTCCTTCATAGGGGTGATGATATCCTCCAGCAGTGTATACAATGTACACATTTTCACAAGAATTAACCATTATTTTATTAAAATTAGGTACAATTATGATTCCTGTAGGCAGACGGCCAGATGGGGCCTACAGGGGTAGATAGGTTGTTTGTCACGTCCTCCGTTTTTTTCCCATTTACTCGTTGGACACCAAGTATTGGTTCACATGGAAGTCCTACCCCACATGGGTTCTGCTTTTTACAGGGTCACATTACTGCACACATGGGGTATTTTTGTTTTGTGTCTTCTTCATCAATGCCCTGAAACAAGGCTGAGGCCACTATGGGGGAATACTTAACCTTAGGGCCGCCTTCACTCTTTAGAGATGAATTTACACCACAGGGGCGGCCCGTGTATTGTGGGTGCATGGGCGCCATCCCCCAAACACCTCCGCCACCCTCCTTATCCATGCGCCTGGCCCCTTTCAGGACACCGGGCGTATGAATTACTATGACGGGGATAGGCGGGGGTGTGTAATTTGAAGCACCTGAATATTGAGTTGGCCCACCATGTGCAGCTATAACAGCTTCAATTCTTCTGGGAAGGCTGTCCACAAGGTCTTGGAGTGTGTCTATGGGAATGCTTGACCATTTTTCCAGAAGCGCATTTGTGAGGTCAGGTGCTGATGTTGGATGAGAAGGCCTGGCTCCCAGTCTCTGCTCTAATTCATCCCAAAGGTGTTCTATCGGGTTGAGGTCAGGACTCTGTGCAGGCCAGTGAAGTTCCTCCATCTCAAACTTGTTCATCCATGTCTTTATGGACCTTGCTTTGTTCACTGCTCCAAATCCTTTGGTGGAGGGGGGGTTATGGTGTGGGGTTGTTTTTCAGGGGTTGGGCTTGGCACCTTCCAGAGAAGGGAACTCTTAAGGAGTCAGCTTACCAAGACATTTTGGACAATGTAATGCTCTCAACTTTGTGGGAACAGTTTGGGGATGGCTCCTTCCCCCTTGGCACCAGTGCACAAACCAAGGTCCATAAAGACATGGATGAGCAAGTTTTGGGTGGAGGAACTTAACTGGCCTGCACAACCTGATAGAATACCTTTGGGATGAATTAGTGCCTGACCTCATAAATGCACTTCTGGAAGAATGGTCGAACACTCCCATAGACACTCCTAAACCTTGTGGACAGCCTTCCCAGAAGAGTTGAAGCTGTAATAGATGAAAAGGGTGGGCCAACTCAATATTGAACTCTACGGACTGGGATGCCATTAAAGTTCATGTATGTGTAAAGGCAGGTGTCCCAATACTTTTGACAATATAGTGTATGCTAACGATGTTAGTTCTGAAGGCACATACATAAGCATCTCCTGCCTCTTTGAGTGGGAGGATGTGGTCACAGATTTTGCTGGTTCATAATTATGTTTCCTTTACCGTTTCTATTACCAGTGGAAGGTGGAATTAATGACTCTCATACAGGTACAGTTACACTGATCCTTTCCTAATCCATCTTATGTAAAAACACACCTTTCGCTTTGAGTTCGAAGACCACTAAACTGAAAGTAGACCTGTATTTAAAACTGAAATTGGAAATACACCAACAATCTTGCTGTTTTGTATATGTGTTATGGAACTAAACAAGGACACCCACACAGATACAGACTTGAAGCTTTGTTGTTAGGCTTTTATCTCGCTTAGAGAGGCAACATTCTCAACATTTTATAACGATGTATAGTGGCAGAGGTGGAACTATGATAAACTAACTGGTGCATGCAAAAACAGTCTGTATTTGGCAATATGCACTCTGGCTTGGCTGTGATTGTCAGTCATGTGTGTTGGTGTGCTGGGGGTGCAATTACTTTTCGAATGGCATCTTGAGACATCTGCACTGGAGCACAACACACAGCAACTCACTACCAAGCTCTACATTCCCCAAAAAGGGTCAGGTGTGGCTTTGACCATGATTCTGTGCTTTGGCACCACCTTAAACATCAATGCAAATTAAAGTGAAGTGTAACAACCCTTTATTTTGCCTCCAAATCAGGGTTTCTCAATCAAGGTTCCATGGAACCATAGGGATCCTCTAGAGCAGGGGTCCTCAAACTATGGCCCTCCAGTTGTTCAGGAACTACAATTCCCATCATGCCTAGTCATGTCTGTGAATGTCAGAGTTTTAAAATGTTTCATGGGATGTGTAGTTCCGAAACAGCTGGAGTGCCGTAGTTTGAGGATGCCTGCTCTAGAGGTTGCTTGAGCAATGAGCAAATTCTGCCTCTCAGATAAGTTCCCACTGACGCCATTGATCTTTTTAGTTATCTGTAAAGGGGTAGTTCTCCCCAATATTCATAAATGTAAGGAGCATCTTCCCATTGACCATCACACTAATGTATCGTAGATATCATATAAATATTGTACTTTTTAGCAGGAGTGTCCCCAAGACCGGAAGGTTATTTCAAGAGTTCCTCTGTGTTCAAAAGGCTGAGAAAAGATGCTCTTAATTAAATCACATAGTTATTTTGAAAAGTTCATTCAAGAAAAGGTAGTAGTGAAAAAAAACACTTCAAGTAGAACTACAGGCTAGGGGTTATAACCAGGTCAGTTTTTTGCCATCTGTGTCTCATTGGGGGGGATTTCCCATTCACTTCCTGTACCATGGTCAAAACAGAAAGTGAGAGGAAATCCTCCCAAAGTGAAGGAATCCTAGGGTTTCACCAATGTCCCCATTGGAAGATTTCCCCTCCATTCCTGTTCTGGTATCAACCCAAAATTTGGGATTTTCTTTTACTTTCACTTTCAATGAAAATGGTAAACAAGACAAATACAGAGGATGAAGTTCCCTTAATGGGGGCACAGGCAGCAATAACAACCTGACCGGTATCTAATAGCTCTCTACTCTATCCAAAACTAAATAAAACGTTTTTCCTTTGGTTATACTTAAAACCATAATTTTCTGCATAAAAATTCTTCATGGTTTATGTACCTAGGGAGTACGGAAGGGGTGTCTTTTGCCTATATGCTTTGTGCTGAAAAGAGTCCTTCTTACAAGAACATTGAAAAATATCTACAATATCGTTGTATGAAATCATCGGTTTGTCCACCATAACTGTCTAACAACATACCCACTGATCTGTCACTGGTCACCTTCTGCTTCCACAACTGGGGACCTCACACATATGGGTTTATTTGGCCACTCTGGTCGCACACATGGTTGTTCTTACCATGCCCAACTGTATGTTCTCTCTTGTGTCCTCATGACCAGAACTGGCCCTTGACTCCTCCACTAGTTTCCACACCTCCAATCACACCAAAAAAAAAAATCTTGTGGCAGCAGGGACACCTTCCTAGGGACATGACCACAACATATGTCTGTTGAGATGACCTGCTTTCTCTGGTCATTAAAAATTCTTCATGAGAAAACAAACCTTGGTCTCCATATGGTGGTTGACCAATGACTTAAAGTCTGCACATGTGGAGCATGACTGTATAGGATAAGCTGATAATTATTGTTTGAATATGACTGAATGTTAGTCCCAAGCTTTTGATATAGACTTATTGTTTGAAATATGATTTATTCTTTTTTTCTGTTTCATATTTTCATGAGGTTTGTTATTTGAGGATACTCTGTTTAGGGGCTATAGATACAGCTCTGTTCTCTGCACAGTTTATGTACAGCACAGTGATGATGTCACTGCTACTTTTACAAGGCAATATCCAGGTTCAAAAAGGTGTTTAGTATCTACAAAATGGGTTTATTTCCTTTGTGAATACTGAGGAAAATATTTAAATTAAATTACATTTCTCAACTTTCCTATCCATAGATATGGTGTCTGCATTTTGATTTAACTTCCTTTATTTTTACCTGGTGATTCTGCCAGTAACACTTTTTCTGCCCTAGGTGACAACTCTCACTCACTGCACCACATTTGTAGAGGACCAGCATTGTCACTTTAGGACATGAAGTGTGTTAAAGCTACAGAATATTCCCTCTGATCATCTCCATAACATAATGGGAAGGAGTTCTGTAGTTAACAAAAAGGCAAGGCTGAAAACCGTCTTGACCACAAGAATGCAACAAAACCTCAGTGCTCACTCCATCCCATATCTGACGGTGATACCATCACCAAATTTTATTTAGTAAAGATTGCCAAAATATACTCACAAGCATGAGAAGATACAAGCACATCAAATATCAGCTCCCTCTCAGGCGGTGCCCAAATCGCTGTGGTTGGAAAGCTGACACGTTTTGGGGGACAAGCCCCCTTCAGCAGAGATGAAAATGCTGAAAACAGTGCTTGAGAAGTGTATTGGCTGCTATGAGTTATTGTTATTGAATAAGTCTGATAATGCAATATACAAAAATATTCTTATTAGTACATGCAATGATAGCACTTTGTTGACCATGGCAGCCAAAAGCTATGTTGCTCCATTGGTGCTTTGGCAAAGGATACATTTCAAGTTTGAAGACCCTTTGCTCTGAATTCCTGAGTTTTAATCTCACTTGGTAAACCATGTATGTATGGATCTTGTTCAACATATGCGTGTGTGAATCTTCTCCTGATTGTGAAAATACGCAGGTAAGTAAATCGGAGGTACGGAAAACAAGGCAATGTTGGTTGGAACTAGGGCCAAGCGCATGAAGGACCACAGAATGTGACAAAGGGACCATTTGTGAGAAGCAGAGGAGAGAGGAAACAGAGCAAAATGAAATTGTTGGCCATAGTGATCATTCATATTCCCTTTTTCTTTTTTCTCACAGAATATGGGCAACATCTGCTCTTATTTTCCCCATTTTTATTTTCCCTAGATTCTATAAACAGGCTACAACAAAATACCCAGTACGACACTGAGGTATATTACAAGAAAAAAAACATTGGAAAGTAAATATGAAATAAATATTTAATAAATACACATTACAATAAATATAATAAGAATACATTTCATATAACTCAATATTAAATGCATATCATTAAGTACACACAATGACTTAAAATACATTGTCAATAAATACAATAGCACATTAGTACATTCTTTAAGGTGTCAGATTTCTCAAAAAAAGAAATGGAAAAATAAAGAACAAGAGAGAAGAATAGATGAAGACGGGAAGAGAAGTATTTTGAGGAAAAGTGTAGAATGCCATTGCCAAGTTGAGGAAAAGGGTAGATGATATAACAAAAAGATATTCAAATACATTCTGGAAATATTCCTATATTTTCATTTTGAGAAAGTGCCACCTTTTCTGAAATGTGAAGCAGCATGCTTTACTTAACCGAACTATAGTCTTCTTCATTCTTAGAAAAGACTAAATATGTTTTTGGATTCTCAACCAACTCTAGATGCTAGAGTCAGGCTCCAAATCTACACCAAACATTTTAAAGGTATCACGTAGTGATCAAGTAGTCTTTGGTCATAGTACATATACTGAATGGAGGAAGCTCTTGGACACCTCTCCAGCTTGTGTATTCAACACAATACTCAACGCAACATCCTCAACGTATGAAACCAGAGGAAAGGTAATAACATGTACAGCATTCTCATGTCTGTAAGAAGTCTTGTAGTGCTTTATGCATCTTCTAATGAACATCTCCAATTTATTCTCTTGGGATTTAAGCACTTAGCAATTCTTCTAGTGAATGTTCACTGAACAAAAAAAGGCCCATGAAGCTGTTTTCATCCAGCTGCCAATCTTTGATTTCTCCGCTGGTCTCAAACTGTGCTTTGAGTTTTGTATTAGCAGGAATATATCGGATATTTGCAGAGAAGGATGAATGTTTACTATCCTGGCCAATATGGACATGTAACTTTAGAACTGACTCTTGATCATTCTCCAAGACTGAGAGGGACACATCATGTTCATTAGAACAATTGTTCTTGCTGACACATTTCAAAGTTATCTGTGAATATATGTAGTAATAGCCCTCATTTTTTACCAAAAGTTCTTGAGTTGTGGGATCATATGAGAAGTCTTGCCCCAGAAATGTGCCAAGCAAATTATTTGTATTCCAGTGGATAGTCTTGTCAGCTATTTGTGCTGAAAAACAAAACAGAAAATGGTGACTTTTAGAGGTCTGAGACAGGATAAAAATATTTTTCTAGTTTTCTAGTGTGGCTTTCAGCAGGTCCATTCCTGGGACCTTCTTCCAAATAGAAAACTTGGAATTGTTTTTGAAGAGCTGTCACTGCTTATTTGCTCAGGTGTTCATTGACTACCATATCAGTAAAGAGTCCTGTGAATGTGTTCTTGATTTTAAACAAAAAATGAATCCCTGATAAAAACTATTCATATTAGTAAGGGGGAATAATACCTAAATCCCTAAGTTCAGTAGGACAAGAATGGACAGACGTGGACTAGTGAATTCTTAAAAGACAAGCTAGCCTTAGGGCTCTTGTCAATTGGAGTTATTTTCCTGCATTTGACTTACATTTGGAACATACATCAAATGTAGGTAAAAAATATCATTGATCTAAAATGAGCAGTGCTCATGGTTTGTGTTTGCTTTGTGTTGTGCTGCGTTACTTTGGATAAAAAGAATGCCCAACAACATGAGCACCTAAAGAGACTCTGTCATTAGAAAAGCATGATGACTTCTATTGCTTACCCTCTTTTAAAAATTCTAATTTACAGGCCATGTCTGGTTTTTTTAGTTTTGAATAGTATAGGGAATGGTTGAAAAAACTAGCAGATTTTTTTTTTTTTTTTGCTGTGTCCCAAAGTGATGGGAAATTCCCTCTTTGGCATCTATCATTGAGACAGATATCTGTATTTCCTAGTATGTCCCGTTTTGGTAACAACTGTAATACTTTGGATTCTCATCTCTTTCTGCTCTGGTGATAATGCACAACAGAAAAAATAAAGAAGGTTCATCTCCCCAGCGAGGAAACAAACTTTCATAAGGACATGAAACAGTTTCTAATACTTCTGTACTCAATCCAAAAATAAAAATGTTTTGTCTATAGACTGTTAAAGTACATCTAAAGAGACACTAGGTTTGATTTAATAAAACTGGAGAGTTCAAAATCTGGTGCAACTCTGCATAGAAACCAATCAGCTTCCAGGTTTTTTTTTGTCAAAGCTTAGCTAAACAACCTAAAGTTAGAAGCCGATTGGCTACCATGCACAGCTACACTAGATTTTGCACCCTCTAATCTTAGTAAATCAACCCCACTGTCATCTTGTCCATGGGGGGCAATGTGGCAGTGCCTCTGCAAAGGGTACCCCCTGAGCCCCATATGCTCCCTTGAAGCTCCTTGCTTTTACACAGCTGGCGCTGAAATTGGCTGTGGTGGCAACCTGTGGAGTGGTGACACCCAGCGCGTAGTCAGGTCAGGGGAACAGATCACATGGTTCCCCCACCATACTCAGAAATGGTGGGTATTTTTTCCAGAGCTGGGGATTTCATGTCATATGAGTATAAGTATGTTGGAAGGATCCTTTGCAAGGCATGGTAAGTGCAAGTCTAGGTCAATACGTAATTTTAATAATCAATACAGCATCTGTTTAATTCTACAGGCAATCTAATTGCAATTATATTAGACTATATAATAGTTTTAACCAGAGTATTAAACTTACACTCTGGCATTTTTTTTCAATGTTTTTGAATCCCAATGGCGAGCTTGACTTTTTTCAAACATTCCACTATACCTCAACTCCTACCAGAACCCAACAGGATGAGCAAAACCTCTTACAATTTTCGGGATACCAAAAATAAGCGCGGGTCCCAGTTTGTGATCTTGACAGTTCACATTTATGTCATTAGAACAACGTTCTCAGCAACTTTGTAAAAATGAATACGAAAAGAAACTCACCAGAATCAATTGTAAGCTGAGCACTGTTTCTCTGTAAAAAAAAAAGAAAGAGAAAAAATGTTTTAATTGTCTTAATTAAAAGTATGTATTCTTTTGCACATTTTTAAAATAGTCTTATTCCTAATCATAGAAGCAGACAAACATTTTGGTTTAGACTCATTTTGATTGCAGTGAGGTATTAAAACAGAATTTACAGAACAATTCCAGGTGGCGAGTAACCCAATCAGTGAGCTATTAATGCATTCCGGGAAACATGGTTAAAATCAGAAAGTTAACCCTTTAACCTAATACAATATATTAAAAAATATATAACTGGGCAAACTCAATGGACTACTCTGTCTTTTTTCTGCCATCACTTTTCTATGTTTCTATATTACATTCACTCCCCCAAGGCAGGCTTGGATGCAATCAGTGGCTGTGGAAAACATCTTAGCTCTAGTATTTTTTTGGATCATTGCAAGGTATTCCAGGTGTATTCCAATATCACCATATTGATAGTAGAATGGACTGATCCTGTTCAGCAGTGCTTGGATGAAAGATTGATGCACTATTTTTTTTTTTTTATCCATCCCAAGGCTTAATTTGCTGGGTATATATAAAGTATTACTCTAGATTCCTGACAAATTTCAAAAAGGCAGAGAGTTTCATTATCTACTTTAGTCCATTAAGCCAATATTTTATTTTCTATGCTCTAGGGCAGTGGTTCTCAACTCCGGTCCTCAGGACCCACCAACAGGCCAGATTTTAAGTATTACCTTGGGGAGATGCAGACTAGAATACTGCAATCACTGAGCAGCTTTTCAGTTATCCTGCAAACCTGGCCTGTTAGTGGGTCCCGAAGACAGGAGTTGAGAACCACTGCTCTAGAGGGTAACAATCAAATTTTTGCTGTTGCTTCAAGGTACTTAAAGTTATCTATGGAATGTTTTTGCACAAATATAGCAACTACTATATTTAGCTCCAAGGGCAGGAGAAAAATATTCCCAATGATGCATTATTCCCTACCTTGCAATATCAGAGTAGTCAAGAGATTTGAGTTTTGCTTTAGACCTCTGAAAATCCGAGGCAGAATGGTAATGGGGAAATGAAAGAGTGACTTAAAGAAGTAAATTTTCAATCTGCACAGATTGCTGTCACTGAGATGAGAAAGTGCTTACTGTAACTAAATCACATTTGTGTCTCATTTTTGGCTTTGATGATGACAAAAAAGTCACAGTTTGGGGGGGTTGTAGATATTACTTTGTAAATATCTTCTAAGAGCTCATTCACACAGGGACGACTTGTACTCCGACTTGAGTCGCCTCAAGTCTCCCCAAGTTGCTTGACATCTGAAATCCCATTGAAGTGAATGGGAGCTTTCTTAATGTACTCTACTGAAGTCGCTCTGACTTCAGAAAAGGTTCCTGCACAACTTCAAGGTGACCTCTATCTGACTTTTGCCCATAGAATTTGCCTTCAAGTCGCATCCCCCATCTACATGGAAGTAACTTTACAGTGAAAAGAATAGAATTTATCTAGGGCAACCCCCTCCCTCTCTTCTCTGGTGGGCCACAGGTAAAGTCGCCTGGCATAAGTTGTGATGTAAGTCGCCTGAAGTTGTGCTGGAGTCACCTCCACC
Organism: Glandirana rugosa; assembly: GCA_018402905.1. Lineage (NCBI taxonomy): Eukaryota > Metazoa > Chordata > Amphibia > Anura > Ranidae > Glandirana > Glandirana rugosa. The sequence continues at coordinate 208,076 of BLSH010071085.1, read as the reverse complement.
TGAAGTCACCTAGCAAAGTCCTCCTGAGTCGGATCACCCCTGTGTGAACGCAGGCTAGCACTTCCTATGCAGCAGATCAAGGATTTGCTAAGTAATATCCAGTGACCCTTAAGTGACCTCATTTGGAAATATCAGTCACATACATGGTCCCAGTCTCTGAATAAATAGCATTTATTTAGATAGGAGCATGCCCCAAGTAAAAAAGAACATAGCATAGTACTGCTAGGCAGATTGTTAGAATACACTGTCACCTTTGAGGGACTTTATTGATGAACTTATGGATTCCCAGGCTTACAAATTGGAGAGATTGACAGTTCAACTAATACTGCAATCTCTTTCACTTTTACGAATCACTCTTAAAATCTTAACCTGCAATTTGAAATCGTCATTATTATAACATCAGAAAAGTTAGTACAGCAAAGACTTCAGTTGAGATGAGAGTCATTTTTGAGGGACTTGATTGGTGAATTTATGAAGAGGTGACAGAGATTGACAGTTCAACTAATACTGTAATCTGTTTATCTTTTACACTTAACTTTCAAAATCTTAAATTGAAATTTGAAATAGTCATTATTATAAAATTGGGGAGCTTAGTATGTCAAAGTCTACAGCTGTGGTGACAGAGACATCTCAACAACAGCTAATTCAAGAAGGTTCTGAAGACCAAAAATGCACAATTGTCTCATACGAGATGGACACTTACCAGTCTGTCTCTCTGGATCCTTTCGCTGGTCATTTTCTCCATGTGAGGTCTCTCCCAGGTCACATAAAAGACACCCATTGATCCCACTGCCATAGTGAGCAGCACCATTGAGATCACAAGACAATAATCAAGACATCGGCAGGTCCTTTGTGAAGTCTTCTGGTTCTCCAGGTCTTCTGAGCTGACTGGAGGAGGTGAGATAGTCATTCTGGAGGCAGAGTGATCACAAACAAAGTGTGGAAGTTTATGTCAGAGAACTGTCTGTACAAATGGCTTATATACACTCGAGAAAGAGAGGAAGTGAACCTGAGAGTCGGGGTTTCCAAGACATAGCAAAAACCATAAGAACATAGTGGAGATTTCCACTGTGTGGCAGAGACAGAGAGTAAGAGATGGAGACAGCAAGAGAGAAACAGATGGAGGCAGTTGGGGAAAGAAAAAAGGAAAGAAAAATTGAGAATAAAACTTAAAGCACAGACATAAGAAATATTCATTCATTTTATTTTATTATGTAGTTGCAAGGCTCAGCCTACAAATCATTTAAAAGCTTAAAACCTAAAAATATTTTTTATGTACTATACTGTACATATAATGTATTTATCAACCTTTCAAGATGGTATAATTCTTTTTGGATTGTTCCAATAAAGGACAAGCAAAATTATTTTTTTTTAGAAATTGATTTTGCAAAAAAAATTATCATTTTTTAAAAATTCTTTATTTTAGATTTTATGCGTGCAAAAAAATAAGAAAACAAAGCATATACAGTATATCCGATCATATACCCTGTATAGCAGGACAGTGAAATAGTCGAGGAAAAATTACCGAAGAGTACACCAAATAAGCTCAAGAAGGTTTCTCATCATCATGATTGAATAACCTGTGTAAAAAAGTGAAAAAAAACCCAACAATTATGATTTTTTACAGAGATTTAATAATAACCATATCAGTGCTCAGATTTTGATCACATGACTTTGTTGATAAACAAAGAGCTGGGGAACATTAGGGTTCTATATAACGCCAAGTTCATACTTACCAACATATTCTTTCCAGACTCCAGGACACTGTCATTGCCCACACTTGACATGTCCACTTTCTGGGTGGTCACACATAGACCCCCCCCCCCCACACTTTCTGGTATGTTCCTAACATAAAGTTAATATATGGGAAACACCAACT
>BLSH010071085.1:167791-183599 GCA_018402905.1 Glandirana rugosa | reverse complement strand
AAATGTTGCCAGTTATTGGATAGCAGTACGTAAATTACATCTAGAAGTGGCCCAGAAAGTCATTGCAGAATTTCTTTCCTGTACGTTGTATAAAGTAGCATCTGTGAAGGAGGTAGATCAGAGTAGGACTTATGCTGCATGACTCTATTTCATTACCAATCATAACCTATCCATTAGTTACCATGCCAAGTGTAGTAGAGGTCAAACATTTCTAGTAGGACACAACAAGCCTAGAGCACACTACTAACATCCCTTGTAGTGCCCAATTCAATCATAGTCCATTGCTGGAGGCCTACTAACATTCCTTGTAGTGCCTAATTCAATCATAGTCCATTGCTGGAGGCCATGTACAACTTGCTTGCTATACTTTGCAGAGGGATGGTGTGCAGGTCACAGATAGACCCGGCGAAGGTCACTGGGAGATGTAATGGTGTTACACTGAGGGCACAGCTTCTTTGTTCCCTGGTAAAAAGAAGATACAAGAGTACTCAGCTAAAATTCAACTTCAGGAAATATAAAAGATTACAATTTAATAGAGTTACATATGAATTCAAAAAATGGAAGGGAGCGTAGTACTGGAAGTAGAGAGCAGAGTTAGCTCCGATGCCCAGTATCTGAAGATCACGATGGCCTTACATTGGTATTATGGAGCCAAGGTGGACATGTGTAGGGTAAGCAACCCTTCCTGCATATGCATAACTTTCAAAGAAAACCCGGACTAAGAAAGAACGGTAGTTTTCAGTACCAATCTACCATTCTAAATATGCTAGTTGCCCAGCTGTTTGCTGATCTTATAGTTGAAGTATTTTCTTAGCCATTGACTAAAGCCTCGTACACACGGGACGACAATCTTATACAACAGGTCGTACTAACGACCGTTGTATGCTAAATCGATCGTTCGTATGCGCAATTAGAACAGCCGAACATACGACGGTCGTACAAGGGAGTTGTATGAGCAAACTAGAAAACTTGGTCGTACCAACAAGCGCTCATACGACCATTGTATCGTGTGTACAGAGCAGTTGGTACAACAAGTTGTATTGTGCAAAACACGCATGCTCCAAAGTCAGGAACGGCCGGATGCTAATTGCATGCACCTGAACGTTCTTTCTGTGGTCGTACGATCGTGTAGTGCAGTCAGTATGCAAGTTACATTATGCAACATACGATTTGGGACGATCGTACGTACGATCGTCGTCCCGTGTGTACGAGGCTTTAGATTAGTTGGTTGTGCTCCGGTGTACCACTCTGTACATCAGCTGGGAAACATCAATTCTTTAGTCTTTGTTTATTTAAAGTTTCAATTGTAAGAATTGCAAAGTATAAAATAAGCAACATCAGGTGAAAAGTTGTAAAGTAGTGCAAATAAATTGCATTATTTAAAGTGGACAGTAGTACTTACCAGTGCCCTAAGCCAGCATGCCTCACAGTGTATGTGCCAGCATTGAATGGAGGCGACTGGAACAGTGTAGGCATCCTAGACACAAAAAGCAAGAATTCCGTTTAATGCCATTTAGTTTTCAAAGAATACAAACTTACTAATAATGAATTGTTTTTCTTCTGGCCTTATGTGGAGCCCGTTCCTATGGAAAAGTATTTGTTTGGCAAGGTATCACTATAAGGGCTCGTTTACATTTGCTTCAAAACAGGGCGTCAGACACTCTTTGTTAAAGCTCTCTTAACGCCAGTCAAAGCCCATGTCTCTAAATAAAATGGTTAGCTTACAGTCCTGTTTACACCTTGCGTTGGCTTGGCTTTGCTTCACTTCAGCTTTGCGTCACAAATGATACCCCATGTAGCTTTAGCCATGCTTCAAAGCCTCTTCAACACCTCCATAGAAGTCTATGAGGAAGCTTGTTTGAAGCTCGCTTGAAGCACCTGCAGCTTTTCAGAGGCTGTAATTCAGCTTTAGCTTCGCTTTGTTTCGGAGAAATTGCAGGTGTGAAATATCAACAAACACACAGGGCATCGGCCAAGCTTCAACAAAGCTTCAAAAGAGCCTCATCGAAGCACCGCCGAAGCCTCACTGAAGCACCACCGAAGCCTCATTAAAGCACCTCCGAAGCCTCATTGAAGCACCACCGAAGCCTCACCCACCCACCCCTAGCCTTTAATTGGATAGTAAAGGAGCAGCAAAAGTGTAACCTTTTACAGAGTGGGTGTATTGGATGGTCTTCAGTAGGTTTAATTAGTGGAGTTCCACCTTTTTTTTTTTACATTGCTATGTTCCCAATGCCCCCCCATTGGACATTTTTTTTTGGGGGGGGGGGGGGTCTATATAACTTTTTTTATATCCCCTGGTGGCACTTCCTATCCTGGCCACCTTTGTGATGACGACATTAGGCAATTTCCATAAACTCCTGGAATATCAGCCATATCTATCCCTGAAGTCTTCAGGAAGTCTAATAACGAAATCTCACAGTATTTTCAGACCAGAGATGAGGCGATCTGGATGACCTTGGTGCCATTTTGGAAGATTCGGATCTGCCGGGAGGAAGTGCAGCCTCTGTGCTTAGGACACCGCCAGATTACTAGAAGAGGTGTATGCTGGGTAGCCAGCTGCACCTAATCACAGAAATACACACGAGCGAGCTTCAGATGCCCACATCCAAGATGGCCCATGCCTGCTTCTGAGATCGTGTAAAATATTACTAATTTAAAAGTAACTAGCATGAAGACAGGACAGTATGCAAATATTAATGTGCAAGTACTGACAATCACGGGGGAGCTTTTAAATAAATGAATTAGGGAAACTGGAGCTCCTCCGAGGAATTGGCGATTAGCCAATGAAACGCGTCAGCGGTGCGTCATCGCGCACGTGACGTGGGAGGGAAGTCAGGAAGGGCGGAAGTGAGTTATTGATGGCAGCCCGTGTCCATGTGACCAGTCCCGTGGAGTGATGCACTGACGACCGTTCGGGTCGATCCTGCCTGCCCAGTGGAGAACCATCAGCGTCAACTATTGTTCGAGGCCACCCCCATTGTGGGACTCTCGGGGAGCTATGCTCGGAAGTCACGTCTGGATGGTGTGGCAACTCTTTACTTAGACTTATCCATGTCATGTCCTCCATGGTTGAAGTGGCATTCTTAGGATACGAAAGCCTGAAGTGATCCTTGTGTAGGAATCAATGGCCAGGGTGCTCTGCCCTCCTTCCTCATTATCTATGGACTGATGGGACACCCACGTTGTGCCTAACTGGTGAGCGTGCATCTGTCTCACTCCCCATTCCATGCTACTTTTATAGTACTATGCCATGTGGAAGTTATCCTAGGCCATATTGTCACTCCGCCACTGGAGAGCCACACTATCCTTGTTACATGGGTCTGACTTGGTCTTTTATCTTTATGTCATCAGTATCATCAATTCAGTGACTATTGTTTCATTTTTATACACTTCCTACCTTCCCAGCTTGGCCACATCCAATCACCTGGATAGCACGGAACTTTCCATGAGACTGCCCATTAGTCCAATGTGAATTAGTGTGTCTGGTGTTGATGTTGTGGAGATGTGTGAGCAGCTGCTATTTCCCTCCCTGTCTTATACAACGTTGTCTTTTTAATCATTTTATATCCTGGTTTAAGTTCTCCCCTAATCCCATGTGTATTTTTGCATTTCTTGTTCTTTGATCATTTATTAAATTAATAAATATTTTTTCCATATTTTTTCACTAAACCGTGTTCCTTTGACCACTTTTTTCCGTTGGGGTTCTGTTTCTCCCCTTTTCCCCATCGGTTCCCCCTTTTTGATAATCCAAGGTCCCCTCACTTTGGTTGCCTATGAACTGCGGCCAGAGAGCAAACACAAGGTTCAGGAGCTAGGAACGTCATGGAGTGAAATACAGACCTCCTTGCAGGTTTTCTAATGAAGAATGGGTATTAAGTCTCTGTGCCTTGGAAAAGCCTATGCCTACCACTTGTAACACAGAAGGCTCAAACTAACCCATGGCACAAGGTTCCTTATGCAAGCTATACATAACCAATTTTCTATCCTTCAACCACGGGTCAACTTCAGTACAACCAGCCTGCCCAAAGGTGGTTTAAAATTTGTCTGGTTCCCGCTGAACTGGCCAAATTTCAATCTGCCTATGGCCAGATTTAAGGGAAGATGTTGAGGACAATATTCAGTCAAGACTGTAATTTCTATAATGGTGGATGCAACAAATGCTGCTCAAGAATTTCTCTCTACTCACCAGACATATGTGACAAGTGTGCGTATTTCTTAACTTCTCTGTTAGTTCTTGAATCTTCTCCCGCAGAGCTTCCAGATTTTCTTCACTGAATGGAACATGAGAGAAAACATCAGAATTTTGTATAAATTCCAACAGTATTTATTTGTTTGCTTGGAGTTTCCATTCAACCCCTTAAAGCGGAGCTCCACCCAACACTCCCCTTCCCTCCACTGCTACATTTGGCACTTTTTGGGGGTGGGCTCAGAACACAATGGCGAACTGAGTCAGAAGTTTGGCCCCCTTCCCCCACAGTCTTCTGGGACACATCACAGGTCCCAGAAGACTATGGGACCATTCACAAGGCGCAGCGCGACTCGCTTATATACAGCAGGAGACCGGCTGTGAAGCCGCAAAGCTTCACTTCCTGTTTGCTTTATTTCAGATCCTGGCACCTGCACCCAAAGCCAAGTGAAGAATCGGCTTGGGTGAGGACATCGCTGGACCCTTGGACAGGTAAGTGTTCTTATATTAAAAGTCACCAGCTACAGTATTTGTAGCTGCTGACTTTTAATTTTTTTTAGGAGAGCCTGGAGCTCCTCTCTAACTGTAAGTTTGTACACTTACCATCTATCCTTCACAGTAGATTTTCAACAAAGTCAAATAAACACCACACTCCAGTGTACCTAAATAAATCATTTAACTTTTTTCAGATGTTTCTGTCCTCTGGCACTTTCACACTGCTTTTTGGTTCTTAGCTTGGATGGGCTGAGCTCCCGATTTCTTCATTTGGTCTTCAAAAGTTGGACCATATAGTCACAAAAATGTGTGCTCACCATCAAGGCATTTTACACTTTCCCTAAGGAGATTGATAAGTCTACTTAAAGTGGTAGTAAACTCAGCCCAAGCAGATTAAGTAAATATATATTTTGCGTCCACTTTAAATATGGAAAATAGCTAGCATACACATGAAAGCTAAAAGCTGTCTTACATGCCAAAATCGTGGTGTTAGACACCAGTCCCGGGCGATATAAGGCGCCGCCATTTTAACGTATCTCTTCCGTGTCTTTCCCTGCTTGCATTTCTGCCCTCATTCTGCGTAGGGGGCGATAATCTCACGCATGCGCATTACTATGTCTAGGTCTCTAAGCTTTCTTTTCATCGCTCTGCAGCTCCGACCTCGTTCTCCACAACCCCTGTGACGTTCAGAGTCACAAGGGCGCCGGGAAATGCTTCTGAATGCGGAAGTATTCATTGCAAATATCGCGTTAGGTCGGGGCTGCCATGTCCAGGAGATGACGCAGCCCCAGCATACAACATGTATTTTTCCGGCAGCCTTAGCTTGCCGGAAAAAGATACACTTACGGCGCATGCGCGAGTGACATAATACGGAGAAAAAAACAAGATAACACAGAAACGAAGCAGGTAAGGAGACTGTAAGAAGAGGGAATGTAATATTGATAAAAGGAGTAATCTTAGCATTTAACCACTTGCTGACTGCCGATCGGCATTTGACGGCGGCAAAGTGGTTCGTTCCCGCAAAACGCCATCATACGACGGCGGCTGCGGGATCGAGCTTAGTGAGCGCGCGAGCGCCGCCGGAGGTGTGCCCGCGCGCTCACTGTGTTCGGGGAGGGCCAGGGAGCGGGTGCGGCGGCTTCAATTGAAGCCGGCTACCCGCGATGGCCCCCCCGAGCAGAGGAACGGAGGTCCGTGTATGTAAACACGGACCTCCGCTCTGTGTGAAGGGGGAAGGGCTGTGATCACAGCCTTCCTGTATACGAATGCTGTGACCACTTTCCTTCCCCAGATAGTGCAGTCCCCATACAGTTAGAACACGCCCAGGGAACACAGTTAACCCTTAGAGCGCCCCCTGCAAGTTAACCCCTTCACTGCCAATGACATTTACACAGTAATCAGTGCATTTTTATAGCACTGATCGCTGTATAAATGCCAATGGTCCCAAAAAAGTGTCAAAATGTTCCGACATGTCTGCTGAAATATCGCAGTACCGCTAAAAATCGCAGATCGGCGCCATTTCTAGTAAAAAAAAAAAAAAACCCCAAAAATGAATTCTCATCATCCGTAAACGTGACCACTTTTGCGCAAACCAAACAATAAACGCCGATTGCGTTTTTTTTATCGCAAATATGAGGAAGAATATAAATCGGCAAAAAACGGTGAAAAAAAATGTTTTTTTATATTTTTTTTTTTTATTTGTATTCTAGCAAAAAGTAAGAAATTTGGGTTTTTTTGCAAAATTGTTGCTCTTCTTTTGTTTATAGCGGCGATCAGAAATGACGCAGAGGTGATCAAATACCACCAAAAGAAAGCTCTGTTTGTGGGAAAAAAAGGACGCAAATTTTGTTTTGGTACAATGTCGCACGACCGCGCAATTTTCAGTTAAAGCCACGCAGTGCCGAATCGCAAAAAAGGCTCCGGTCCTAAAGCTGGAAATCCTTCTGGGGCTGAAGTGGTTAAAGTGTGGTGCAGAGGTTTACTACCGCTTTAACTATAACATGGTTTAGCTGACTCATGTTTTCCTGTATGTAGACATGTATAGACATATCGCCTCCTCTATAGATATTGGCTGCAAGTAAAATGCTCAGCCTTCTAAAGCAAAGACATACTTATGGGGGCTAAAGACCCCTTACCCATAGCTCCCAACTGTCCCTCATTTGGAACAATGCCCATCTGTCCCTCATTGCTCTTCATTTGTCCCTCATGTTGGTCTGATGCATGTACCTATATATAAAATGCACTATTTACCTATCAAAAAGTGTTTTACAATGCTAAACTTTTCATCCAATTTCTAAATTGCTACATTTGTACATCTAAAAAGCCCCAATATAAAGGAATAGAAGTGGTAAAAAAAAGGACTTGTGGGTTTAACTAATAATTTTTTTGTTACAATTCTCCTTTAAGGGGGGCATGGCAGGGGGTGTGTCCTATACCTACACACTTTTGCTAATATGTGTCACTCATTCCCATCTCAGAAAGTTGGGAGGTATGCTTACCTTGTATGCTGGGGTGGAAGTGAAGGTATCCATCCAACAAAATCCTCTGCATGTATAGTAACTACACCATTGTCCCATAAGGCTTGATTCAGATCAATGCATTTTGCTTTTCAGCGTTTTTGCTGTGCTTTCCGCGGGGTTTTACCGAGTTTTTACAGCAAATTTGCAGCGTTTTTTTGGGGGGGGGGGCATTTTGTTGCTAGGCAGATTTAAAAAAGCAGATCGCGGTAATAACGCAGCACTTGCGTTTTTCTTGCATGCCCATTGAAGTCTTGAAGACATGCAAAATGCTGCTTTTTGCATGAAAAAAAGTCCCCGACCCTTTCCAAAAATGCAGAGGCACAAAAAAGCATTGATGTGAACATGTTCCATAGGAACCCATCTTAAAAAAATTCCCTGCATTTCTGCAAACTGCATCAAAAAACACACTAGTGTGAATCGAGCCTTAGTCACAGCCAAACCTCAGGGCCTAGTTATGTTTCTGACTGCAGTGATCTATATAATATTGGTATTACTTCATTATGACTGACAGCTGCTTCTTGGGCCTGAGAGAGGAAAGCGTGAAAAAACCAAAACTTAATGGGCGGGATTTACTAAAACTGGAGAGCGCAAAATCAGGTGCAGTTGTGCATAGAAACCAGGTTTTATTGTCAGAGCTTAATTGAGCAAGTTGAAGTTAGAAGCTGATTGGTTAGCTCATACAGCTGATCCAGATTCCAAGTGCTCCAGTTTTAGTAAATCCCCTACAATGTGTTTAAACTTTGCTTTTCCTTGATTCTTCCTTTCCTCAAATAATCCAACTACCTGGTTACACTCCAGTTTTTTGTTTCTTAAAAGGCACAGTCTCTTCCAGGGACATACAGGGAGCGTGAGCACAGGGAGCATGAGCACAGGAAGTACGCGGAGCATGAGCACAGGGATAACAGGGAGCATGAGCGCAGGGAGTACAGGGAGCGTGAGCACAGGGATAACAGGGAGCATGAGCGCAGGGAGTACAGGGAGCATGAGCGCAGGCTTAACAGGGAACGCGAGCACAGGGAGTACAGGGAGCGTGAGGACAGGGAGTACAGGCAGCGTGAGGACAGGGAGTACAGGGAGCGTGAGGACAGGGAGTACAGGGAGCGTGGGCACAGGGAGTACAGGGAGCGTGAGGACAGGGAGTACAGGCAGCATGAGGACAGGGAGTACAGGGAGCGTGAGGACAGGGAGTACAGGGAGCGTGAGCACAGGGAGTACAGGGAGCGTGAGCACAGGGAGTACAGGGAGCGTGAGCACAGGGAATACATGGAGCGTGAGCACAGGGAATACATGGACCGTGAGCACAGGGAGTACAAGGAACGTGAGTACAGGGAGCGTGAGCACAGGGAGTGCAGGGAGCATGAGCACAGGGAGTGCAGGGAGCGTGAGCACAGGGAGTATAGAGAGCGTGGGCACAGGGAGTACAGGGAGCGTGGGCACAGGGAGTACGGGGAGCATGGGCACAGGGAGTACAGGGAGCGTGGGCACAGGGAGTACAGGGAGCGTGAGTATAATGACTTTATGTGACTGATTATCTTAAAGAAAACCTTTACTAAATTTAAGATTATGAAGGCTGCCAGTCAAAATGAAGTCACTTAGGGGTGTACTCACTTTTTTGTTGCCAGCGGTTTAGACATTAATGGCTGTGTGTTGAGTTATTTTGAGGGGACAGCAAATTTACACTGTTATACAAGCTGTACACTCACTACTTTACATTGTAGCAAAGTGTAATTTCTTCAGTGCTGTTACATGAAAAGATAGAATAAAATATTTACAAAAATGTGAGGGGTGTACTAACTTTGTGAGATACTGTAAGTCCAAGAGAAGGGAGGAATAGAAAGGAAGGTATTAGCATTGGGAGATGCATTTTTAAACAAGTTTGATGAGGACAGAACTTTAGGTGCGACAAGCAGATAAATCCCATATCCTGCACACAGGATGCATTGATTTTCTATGTGGACCTGTACTCCTTGAGGAACACAGACAGGCAGAGGTCCACCAGTTCTTGAACAAACACAAGGACCTCCTGTTACTCTATCCCAACAGAGACAATGGAAAATGCACAATTCTTTAGATACTTCTCTCCTAACAATAGTGATGGATTGGGACCTTCTAACAAAGACATTTACTAGCAAGCTGGAAAACCCCTGTTGTCATGGAGGATGGAGATGTCTTACCTTGGAGGCAGAGGTGGGAGTGCGAGTCCCATCCTTGTAAATGGCAGAACCCTCTGTACCTACAGCAGCCACACTATTGTTCTACAACTCACACATAAACTTCAGGACTTATCTATGTTGTGATTGATGTGATGTTTACTTCTACTACTGCATGATAACTGCTAGCTACTCTTTGGCACTGTTGGAAAATGGTAGTTAACAGCTAAAACCCAATTCATCCCAGTGTGAACAGAGACAGTAATAAAGACCGGATTTATTAAAATGAAACTGAACTTAAAGTGGAAAGGAAATAAAATGGATGGACAGGCAGGATTTTTAATGCAGAAGAGACATGCTTTGACTCTTCTGCATTAAAGCTACTTACCTGCCTGCCCGCCCTTGTACAGTGAGATCTGCACACACAGCTCACTGGAAAAATTTGGCAAAGCCGAATCTGACTGAACTTCCAGGCAGTGATGTCATCCCCGACTAGGGTTGCCACCTCATCCCTTTAAACCCAAACACATATGAATTACACAGATTCTGAGGCTAATTTAATGCAGATAAGGCACCAAGTGAGCTTAATTACCACCGTAATCAGCCACAGAACCTGTATACTTCATATGTGTTCGGTTTTTAAGGGATGAGGTGGCAACCCTATCCCCGTCCAGCAATTAAGACCCGGAAGCCAATCACCCAAAGATGTCAGTGGCTGGGCAGGGAGTTCTGGGATGCCACTTCGCTGGAGCAGAGGTGAGCATTGTTATGCTTTAAAAAGTGCTATGTTATAGGGAACATCTAAAAATGTAAATTGTGTTGAAGCAGTATCATGAAAATGTACCTTTTGTCTGGAATTTCTCGAAAAATAGTGGTGCACTACCTTGTATCTAAGGATGCCTAGGCACTCCTGGTCCCCATAGCTGTATATTTGCAGCGTGAGATCTAAGGCACTGTTGCCTCTGACTGCTAGTCTTAGCAGATTTGGTGATGTGACTGATGTGCCGTTCATTGTACTCTTTGCAAGAGATTCTAACATAGATACATAGTTAGTCAGGTTGAAAAAAGACACATCTAGTTCAACCCAAAAAAAAATAGAAAAATGGTATATCTCATATACAATCTCATATACAATCCTTCACCCACAGTTGATCCAGAGGAAGGCAAAAAACTCCAGCAAAGCATGGATCCAATTTGCTATAACGGGGGAAAAAAATTCCTTCCTGATCCCCCGAGAGGCAATCGGTTTCACCCTGGATCAACTTTGCCTAAAAATGTTAGTACCCAGTTATATTATTTATATTAAGGAAAGAATCCAGGCCTTTTTTAAAGCAATCTACAGTGCTGGCCAAAACCACCTCTGGAAGGAGTCCATTCCACATTTTCACAGCTCTAACTGAAGAAACCTTTCCGTATTTGGAGATTAAATCTTTTTTCCTCTAGACATAAAGAGTGCTCCCTTGTCCTTTGTGATGACCTTAAAGAAAATATCTCAACATCAAGTTCACTATATGGACCACTTATATACTTGTACATGGTGATCATATCCCCCCTTAATCTCCTCTTCTCAAGAGAGAATAAATTCAGATCCTCTAATCTTTCCTCATAGCTGAGCTCCTCCATGCCTCTTATTAGTTTGGTTGCCCTTCTCTGCACTTTCTCCAGTTCCCTGATATCCTTTTTGAGACACAAGGAAGGAGACAGAAGGAAGCAAAGCCCTGATTCTTCCATGATGGCCACCTTTACACACTTAGACACACTGAAGGCATGGTAAGGCAGTAATGGGGAAAAGATCAGCTGCAGGGAGACTACAGCCAATACTGGTGACCTGGTTGTCTGTTAATTTTTGGGCATAGCTTCCAGAGTTCATTTTTATTGTAGGTTCCAACTCTTTACTAAACCTACTATTTATTATCTGAATCTCCCTGAGTATGCTCTCACTTCCAGTTCTATCTCACACCCGTCATAAGAGAGGAAGTAAGGGGAAGTCTCCCCAGCACAGACAATAATAAACCTTAAAAGGGTTTTCAACCTTACCCACTCCATCAAAAGCCAAAAACGTTCTGGCTAGAGTTGGATCTTGCCTACATTTTCATTCACATTGTCATACAAAAGTAGGAAGCAAGTAACTAGTTTCTAGGTCTTATTCTGGGCCTACTTTTAATAAATAATTACTTTGCTCGGGAGGAGGAGGATGGTGTCTCATCGCTGTCAGACTCATCACTGTGACTTGTGAGGCTGCTCCCAGGTGACCCCCTGCAATCTGCAAACAAGAGAAGAACGTGAAATGTGACACTGTACATGGAAAGGTGTATTTTTGTAAAGGTAAATAGCTCTCTGAATAGGAATCTCTTTTCTGCTTTTAACCAACCTATTGAATAAAAATATGTAGCACCCTCTAGTGTGCTATTAATGGCAGTGCAGGCAAATCTATGTTTTTGGCTCAGGCTAAAATGAGTCTTTGAATCTGGGTCAAAAATATACTCCAGTCTAGGGCTGGATGACTCATACAGGCAGGTCTCTGGTGCCTCCCCCTACTTCTGGAAAGTTGGAGAACATTCTGGAAACTGGAGGGCAGAGGCCAGGAGGGTTGATCTGCATACTTAGGGTAGTTTGGCCAATCCTCAGACAGTGGTCCTGGCATGGTGACTAAGCAGCCCTTAAATATAAATGAGTTATGCTGGCAGGGAATTGGGGGGAAGGAAGATGGAGTGCTGAAGAGACTGTTGGTGGCCCTTGAGGAGAGTCCCTGCTGAGGGGGATGCTCTGCCTCAGGCTAGGGCTCAGGCTGGCCTGGGAGGATTCTGTCAGCATCACGGTCTGGAGGGAATATTGCCTAGGAAGTAGCGAGAGCAAAGAAGACAGTGTGATTACAGCAGCACGTTCAGGAACTTGCAAAGGGAAAGACTATCACATGTAGCAAGCCTTTTTGGAAGACAGCAATGGGCTTATATCTTTCCTTTACTTTGCCCTGGGAAATTTTCAGTAGCTGCCAGGTGGGCTAGTGAAGAAGCAGCCAGGTGGGCTGGTAGTTCCTGCAGTCAGTAGAACTGGGATCAGTGTCTACAGTAAAGTTGGAGTCACTCCTGTATGCAACTTACAACATTTGTGCTGCTTTCAAAAGAGACGGAAAGTTCCTAGCTCTTAAGGGGCAATTGCTTTTCTATCAGAGACTGCCAGCAGTCAGGAGTTAGATCAATCAGAGTTGTACATAGGGAGAAGTTGTCCCTGGTTTTGTTGCTATCAAGTTGGGCATCCCATAATTCCTATTCCCCATCCAAGTTATCATCCCTAATAAAGCATAAAAACCAAGCTCAAAGACTGTTCCTTGTGTCTGGAAAAAGTGTGGAGAATATTTGTTGCCTGGCTGTGTAGGAGTGGGGAACCCAATATCCAGTTACCCGCCCCCCCCCAAAAAAAAAAAAGTGTGGGAGTGGAGGGTGCAAACAAACGGAAATTCCCCTTTTGGATGGAGCTCCGTTTTAAGTAATTGTGAATGTTGTATAATCTAAATCCCCATAGCTGAAGACCATGAGGTAACTTTCTGAACAGTCTAAGACCTCATAGCTGAAGACCATGAGGTAACTTTCTGAACAGTCTAAGACCTCATAGCTGAAGACCATGAGGTAACTTTCTGAACAGTCTAAGACCTCATAGCTGGGGACCATGAGGTAACTTTCTGAGCAGGATAAGACCTCATAGCTGGGGACCATGAGGTAACTTTCTGAACAGTCTAAAACCTCATAGCTGAAGACCATAAGGTAACTTTGTAAACAGTCTAAAAATGAAGGCCTCACAGCTGGGGTCCATGGGGCAAGTCTCTTTGGCATCTGGTTACCTTGCACCTATTAGCAAATACTGGTAGCCAATGCAATCTCCAGGAGACTGCATAGTCACAGGGATCTATTTAGGGTCTTTATTCAAAAGTCCTCAGGACAGCTGCCATCTTCCAGCTTCATCTGAACACAGTCCAGTGAGTGAGAAAATCCTCAAGACCAGGTCCCTTGTGGTAAGGTCCTGCAATCAGCTTATAACCAGGTCTATCCAGGCCCTCATCCCTGATACTGCTGAGGCCTCTAGAACCTGCTGCATAGTTCATGGGCTGCCTAAGCCCTCAGGCTCTGTAACCCTCCTGGGAAGAATGAACCCAGCTCTGCAGTGCTTTAGACTATTTATCATCTTTCCAGCTCCCTTCTGGACACTCCTCTCTAGGGATTCGCTGGAGCGTGATACATTTTTAGGCTGGTTATCTGAATCTCCCTCCCTAAGAAAGTTTCTTCCAGAGGCTAACATGTCAAACCCTGAACAGACCAGGACAAACGGTCACTGCTCCCTTGACTATAGAAGGGCCAAAAAATAAATGTACCTAGCAACCTACGCTGGGAGATGCCACATATTGGTTTTGTTTTACACACACCCAAGGTGTTTCTTTTTTTTTGGGACGTGTGTAGTATACTCAATGTTCACAACTAGTTAAATACTTGAAAGACCAAAGTTTATTAAATTTTTTAAAAATAATTTATGTGTCTACATTTATGTGTGAGCTGTCCCACTCTGTCTCACCTGTCTCTTGAGAGGAGAGTTTCCCTGGACTGCGCATGTCGTCCTCCCAGCGGTTTTCCTCTGACGTCTCGCCATCAGCATGCACAGCTCTTGAAGGCTGATTGACACAAAAAGAAAGTAGAATGACTAAATGAGTTATAGACACTATGAAGTAATCCTGGAGGTAGATGTTCTTCTGAAAATGCTTGTGTAAATATCTGTAGCTACTTCTTCTATACATAAGACAGAGCTACGCGTTTCAAAGCTGTATTTAGTTGTTTGTTGGGAGATGCTTTGTAGCCATGGGAGCAATGGAAACTGTTGGCTTGGGAGGCAAACACAACAAACCAGCCCTTGAATGGCAGTAACACTTCCCTGTGAGCTAAACCTGCCCCATACAAAGCTTACAGCAGAGATTGGTGGCCATGGGGAAAAGTGGAAAGAAAGAAAATGAGGGATTTTTAGGGCAACAGCACAACCACCAAATTAAAGAGGTATGAATATATAAAATTTTAATACATTTTATTCAGACATGGTTAAAAATATTGTCCTAGAAATGGACCACAGATATAAAAACAAAGAAGCTTCTCATACATGGTTATGAAAAAACAATACTCATACAGAACACAGGGCAGGCCTAACAATAGAAGGACCTGTGTACAGTAGGTTCAGCTGGTTCAGGAGGGTGGGAACACACCTGCCACACATAGCATATGGACAGAGGGAGCAAAGCACATGGTTATAGGCCACTCACAGATGGTCCTCGTGAGAAACCCTCATTGTCATCCCTGGCGTCTGTGAGTGGCCTAAAACCAAGTGCTTCACTCCCTCTGTCCATATGCTATGTGTGGCAGGTGTGTTCCTACCCTCCTGAACCAGCTTCTCATACCTACATTGTAAGTATCCCAGACTTACCCAGTGACACATATGCATGCATACCCGCTGTATCACCTGTATGTTAGATTTGGTATATACACTCCATAGGTGTGCACAGCCTATTGCATTAGGGTGTGCACTCCAAAGCTCCAACATATGCGTTTGACATATTTACTGGCCTCTTCCCCCCTCTTCATCCTGAATCAATGGGGGGAGAAGGGGGATCAAGGGAGTGCACAGAGGACCCAGGCAACAGAAAGAAAAGCAACAGGGACAGGAGGGGGGGTGGCATATGTTGGTACCAATCCCCTGTATTTTCCTCTTGTGGCAGCTGAATGTTGATGAGAGGGAGAGGAGGAGAAGCCTACTTTCTGCTGCTGCAGGAGGAAAATACAGATCGGTTCCACTAAATTCCATCCCTGCCACCTCTTCCGTCCAGGTTCTGAGGGATTGAGATTTACCTGTCACCTGCCTGTCATTGACGGGTTGCCAACCACAGGATTACACAGCTTGCTGGACCCAAAGCAGCATGGCTTTACTGAGGGCAGATTGTGCCAGACAAACCTGATTGAATTCTTTGATTATATTACCAGTGTTTTGGACCAGGGTGGTGCTGTGGACATAGCGTATCTTGATTTCAGCAAGGCATTTGATACAGTTCCACATAATGATCTGATACAAAAGTTGTACAAGCTGGGACTTAACCCTTGGGTGGTTCAGTGGATATGCAGTTGGCTAAAGGAAAGATCCCAGAGTGTGGTTGTAAATGGGGTTCACTCAGAACAGAGACCAGTCACTAGTGGGGTACCACAAGGCTCTGTATTGGGTCCTGTTCTATTCAACCTATATGTAAGTGATATAACTAAAGGTTTGCTGGGCAATGTATGTCTCTTTGCTGATGATACAAAGGTGTGTAGTAGGGTTGATATTAGAGTTGAGCGAACCTCTGGAAGTTCGGGTTCTGCTGGTCCGTCCGAACTTCGGGACAAAGTCCGGGTCCGGGTCCGAACGGAACCCGAACGATCGCACGGACAACG
>BLSH010071085.1:124012-135140 GCA_018402905.1 Glandirana rugosa | reverse complement strand
GTGGGGGTGATTTAATAAAAATATAGAGGTGCTATTCATTTATGGTATATGTGTACAGTATGTGTATGTTCACTTTGCAAAGTGAATGTTGATAAATAAAGCGAACCTGTATTCACTTAATTACTCAATCATGGGCAAGATGAATGAAAAAAAAGGAGTTTTGCTAGTGCACAA
This sequence comes from Glandirana rugosa, assembly GCA_018402905.1. NCBI lineage: Eukaryota > Metazoa > Chordata > Amphibia > Anura > Ranidae > Glandirana > Glandirana rugosa. Next base: position 134,966 of record BLSH010071085.1, on the reverse strand, counting down.
CTGGTGAATTGGGGTGACCTTATCTCCAACGTTCACTTTGCTAAGCCAACACTTTCTATATATTTACATAATCAATCTGATTGACTTTAGACAACCAACCCCATTGAATTTAGATAATCAGCCACATTGACTTTAGATAATCAACGCTGTTGACTTGATGACTTGGTGAACTGCATCGAGCAAGACTTACGTTGACTTTACAGTGCAATATTACCTTTGTGTACTGACTCGTCATCCCAAATCCAAAAAACAAGGAGTTTATTCTTCATGTAAGGACCATTGGCAGAGCAATACAAGAAATATTAGCGTTAGTAGCTGAGCCTAAAGTCTCCTCTGCCGAATACTTTCTAATGCTAATTTCCAGCACACTTGGTGGGAAAGCAGGCGGAGTGCTCCTGGTAAGGTTATGCAATGCTGCTCCTATTGTGCCCTATTGCAGTCAGTCTGCAGTATATCCAGAGGAGAGCAGGCTTTACTTCATGAGAAAAGTTTCAGGAGAGTCTGTAGTGTACAATGGAGTGTTTGAGAGATAAACTGGGGATACATTGTCCAGTCATAAAGGAATGGGGGTCCCTGGGTGAGCAGCAAGCTATTGTCACAGGGGACAGGCTGAGTAATGATGTCTCAGCCACACACACTGATTCAGCGTGAATTGCTCATTTTACGCCTAGCTGGAGGCTGCATTCACATAATCACTTAACACCCTGCTCCTACCCCCCTACCCCTCCTCCCTGCTATTAGTGTCAGCAGCAATTAGCACTGCATGGGGGGTATGACCTCTCCTGACTCCCAACCCCAACCCGCTCTGCATTCCACTGAACAAAGAGCACAGCCTATCCATCATCTATCTATCTATCTATCTATCTATCTATCTATCTATCTATCTATCTATCTATCTATCTATCTATCTATCGCTATCTATCCATTATCTCCTTTCTATCCATTATCTCCTTTCTATCCATTATCTTCTATCTATCTATCTATCTATCTATCTATCTATCTATCTATCTATCTATCTATCGATCTATCTATCTATCTATCTATCGATCTATCTACACTATGTTACCAAAGGTATTGAAACACCTGCCTTTACACGCACATGAACTTTAATGGCATCACAGTCTTAGTCTGCAGGGTTCAATATTGAGTTGGCCCACCCTTTGCAGCTATAACAGCTTCATCTCTTCTGGGAAGGCTGTCCACAAGGTTTAGGAGTGTCTATGGGAATGTTTGACCATTCTTCTAAAAAAGCATTTGTGAGGTCAGGCACTGATGTTGGACGAGAAGGCCTGGCTCACAGTCTCCACTCTAATTCATCCCAAAGGTGTTCTATCAGGTTGAGGTCTGGACTCTGTGCAAGCCAGTCAGGTTCCTCCACCCCAAACCTCATCCATGTCTTTATGGACCTTGCTTTGTGCACCGGCGCGCAGTCATGTTGGAACAGGAAGGGGCCACCCCCAAACTGTTCCCACAAAGTTGGGAGCATGAAATTGTCCAAAATGTCTTGATATGCTGAAGCTTTAAGAGTTTCCTTCACTGGAACTAAGGGGCCAATCCCAAACCCTGAAAAACAATCCCACACCATAATCCCCCCTCAAGCAAATGATTTAGAGGGGTGGCCCAATACTTTTGGCAATATAGTGTGGATGAACGAGTTTGGGGTGGAGAAACTTCACTGGCCTGCACAGACCTCAACCTGATAGAACACCCTTGGGATGAATTAGAGTGGAGACTATGAGCCAGGTCTTCTCGTCTGACATCAGTGCCTGACCTCACAAATGCTCTTCTGGAAGAATGGTCAAACATTCCCATAGACACTCCTAAACCTTGTGGACAGCCTCCCCAGAAGGGTTGAAGCTGTTATAGCTGTAAAGGGTGGACCAACTCAATATTGAACCCTACGGACTAAGACTGGGATGCCATTAAAGTTCATGTGCTTGTAAAGGCAGGCATCCCAAACCTTTTGAAAATATAGTGTATCTATCTCCTATCTATCAATTATCTATCTATCTGCCTATCTATCTATCTATCTATCTATCTATCTATCTATCTATCTATCTATTTATCTTTCTATTACAAATTATTAAAAAAGTTTAAGGACTTTTTTAACAGTTCACATCATCAGGGCAGGGGCAGAGAGTCAATTTGGTCAACACATTGGATATGATTCACAAATATTTGGAAATCTAAGAAGAGAACAATATACCAATCCATTGTTTCATTATCTATCTATCTATCTATCTATCTATCTATCTATCTATCTATCTATCTATCTATCTATCTATCTATCTATCTATCTACCCATCTATCTATCTATCTATCTATCTATCTATCTATCTATCTATCTATCTATCTATCTACCCATCTATCTATCTATCTATCTATCTATCTATCAATCAATCTATCGACGCCGACTTTGTGGTGCCGCAGTGATTTGAAAAAGTAGCTCCTGCACTACGTTTGGCAATTTTGGGTGCGACTTGCATAGACATCTGTGCATGAAGTCGCACAGATGTCTTCCAAGTCACTCCCGAAGTCTCACAGACATGCGGCTTTGAAATCATGCGATTTCAGATGAAATCATTGTGAATGGGGGGGGGGGGGTAAAACCTGGAAGCTGATTGGTTACTATGTACGAGTGCTATCTCCCTCACTATAACTCTCTCTTTCTCTATGATACAGAAGTTGACTCCAATCATCTTAGACTATTTAAAAATCAAATAAATAAAAAACATATTAAAAAAATTTCGGGGCTCCTTTATCGGTTCACTTTACCGGGGGGTGGGGGCATTGAATCAATCTGCCTGGCAGATGGGGTATGGGTTATAATAATTTGAGCATCTACGGTAATATTGATTCAAACTAACAATTTTGTTCATCTACTCATTCAATCTTCCAGCTGATCCAATTGGTTCTTCACCATTATTTTATCCAACCTTCATTAGAAGCAGTGGCCAATCATCTGATACAGTCAGACAATCATCTGTAGTAGTTGGACAATCATCCAAAGGAGATGTACAATCATCTGAAGGAGTTGGACAATCATCCAAAGGAGATGTACAATCATCTGAAGGAGTTGGACAACCATACAAAGTAGATGGACAATCATCTGAAGGAGCTGGTCAACCATACAAAGGAGATGGACAATCATCTGAAGGAGTTGGACCACCATACAAAGGAGATGGACAATCATCTGAAGGAGTTGGACCACCATACAAAGGAGATGGACAATCATCTGAAGCAGTGCAGATTGCCCATATGAAATATGTTTGATCACCATGTATGGGGACCTTAGCATTTTTCCCTCCACAGCCCAGTTCCAGTAACAATGGGAATACTGGATGTGCGTCCATCCTGCAGGTGTGTGTAATTATCACAGCTATTCACTCCCTGTTTCCTGCAGGCTGTCACAGTCTGTGCATACAATCTCCATTATAATGGGAAGGGGTCTTGCAGCTGAGCGGGGAGGGGAGCTGAGGTCTATAGAGCTGCTGACCCTGGCTGGTTTCTACTAATAGGGGACAGATAGGACCAGCAGGGACAGTCCTGTATTCCCCTCCCTCCCTCCTCTCTCTGTTTGTTTAGCATTGTGATTCTCTTGCGTTGCCCCTTCTCACTTTCTCCCTTTTCCTATTCAAAACCGGCTTAATCTCTCTCTGGCTCCTTTGTCCCCGCTCTCCTGGGAGCCTTTGTGCAGCATCTGGCCAACTGGTGACTACTTTTCCTCTGGGCCCCCCTCCCAATATATCGATAGAGACCCCTCTGCTTTCTCCCTGCTCTCTGGGTATATTCAAATACATTCATTACAGCCAGCTAACTGCTTCAAGGAGGCCTCAACCTTCCAAGAATGTCTATTGGTTTCCATTACACCCTTCTGGAAGCATTTTAGATTGATTTCTGGGGTTTTGGGGGGGGGGGGGATAAAGTGAAAATGATTTTGTGTGAGGTATGTAAATATTTTTTATATTGTATATTTACATGGATAATGAATTATATATATATATAGATAGATAGATAGATAGATAGATAGATAGATAGATAGATAGATAGATAGATAGATAGATAGATAGATAGCTATATACTGTACATTCCCATGCTGTTAATTGCATTTTCCCCTTTCCTCTTCATTTTGTACATTTTTATACATTTCCATGATGAAAATGTCAATAAAAATATATTAAACAAAAAATAAATAAATAAAAAAACACACTATAATACCATTCTATTAAAAAAGATATATATATATATATATACACACACACACATTATTTATTTTTTTTGTTTAATATATTTTTATTGACATTTTCATCATGGAAACGTATAAAAAGAAGAGGAAAAGGAAAATAAAAATAAAATTAACAACATGGAAATGTACAGTAGAGCTCCGGGGTGCCTTAAGTATATTTAGTAATAAATGTATGAATATATAAACATTTTCACAATAACGTTTTTATGATGAATCCAAGCATAAAAAACAAAGACAAGGATTGATGGGTATCATTTTATTCAAATCATGTATATATTGTATTATTAATAACATACGTATTATTTTTTATATTTTATTTTATTTTATTTATTTTTATTGTATTAAAATATTAAAAATTTAATTTAAAATATGGGAGATGTTTATAACATATAGTGCTTTAGCAAACGGAAATGTCATGCAGTGAAGGCTCGTCTTTGTATTGTGGTGCGCATATCAACACATAACATGCCTTACTGAAGTGGCTTTCATTTTGAAATGGCACCCCCAATGACAACATGCCAGCATTGTAGCATTCTCTTTAGTAGTGCATTGCGGAGCATGGCATTACAAAAAAATGAGTCAGTTACGAACTTTAGCATGTTAGGGTCTATTCATTGCAATGGGCTCCCTTTACATGGTTGTAAATCTCGGACATGAAATATGAGCAAAGCATATCCCTCTATAGTATGTACTTATCCCAATCCAGAGCACTAAGCGTCGTTTTTATCTGCTGCCTCTTTCCTCTGCTATCAGCATGATTCACTTATGACAAGTTTTCCTGACACCAAGAGATCAATGGTGACAGGGGAGGGAGCTCCAGCTGATTGACAGCTTCGGTTCTGTTCCTGTGTGCTGTATGAAGGGGGTGTATCCCTTCCCTCCAATCAGCTTTCGGAGCTCTCTTCACTGATTTAGCGGGGTGCCCCCCTTTTTTCTGAACTCTCTGACAAGCTTTATAATTCAGCACTTTGAATGGATTTAGAGAAGAGAACACCGCAGATAAACAGGTACAACGTATGTAGGAGGATTTGTTTCATGTCTGTGTATCACCTAAGGCCAGTCACTTCACTGGGTATATGGAAGCCACTTTAACGCAATGCATATTGCTGTGAAAATTAAAATTACTGCGAGTGTTAAAGCGGCATAAAGAAGAATGGGCCTTTAGGGTTTACATCTACTTTAAATACTACTTCACATCACAAATGTGTTTAAAAGAATATATACAAATCGGAAAGGTTAATATGCAAAAAAGTGTACTAGAACACTTACTTTTTGTGTTACTTGGAGGTACTTGAATGAAAATCTCAGCAGCTTCTTAAATTTTAATAAACAAATTTGACAAGAAAAAAAATCTCAGCAGCTTCAATAAAAAACATTTTTATTTTCTGATGTATAATATAGTTTATGTTTTTAAGGTCCTATAAAAAGTCACAAAGAGTATTTCCTTCCAAATATTAATCTTGCTGCATCTTGTGGATCTTTTTGCCAGCTATTTTTCTTCCAAATGATATTGGAAGTTTTAAAGCAGAAAGGAGATAAAAAAGTTTAAAAATGTATTGTCTATTTTTTGTAAAAATTATGGGAAAATCAGAGCACCGATGGGATGATTTTTTTAAGTGTATCTTTAGGCAGATTTTCTTTTCTTTTTTTTTTTTTTATTGTTTTGGATAGAATATTTTTTTAGCAAAGTGAGGGTAGATCCTCCTTGGAAATGATGATTTTTATCTAAACAGTGGATGATGATTAGAACTGACTTCTAGCAGAAGTAGTGAGTCGATCAATGGTGAATTTTAACATGGTGGAGATAAACACGGGTGTATACAAAAAAAAAGAAAAATAAATAAAACAAAAAAAAAGACAAAAATCAAAGCAAAAAAAAACAAAAAACAACTAAATATCCCCCCCCCCCCAAAAAAAAAAAATAAAGAAATCAAAAACCAACAAAAAAAATGGCAAGACTTGATGGACCACTTGGTCTTTATCTGCTGTCACTCTTCTATTTTTTTTTTTTTCTCTGTTTCTCTTAAACAGCTGTCACCAGAACAACTTTCCCCCATTAGAAGGGATTCCCTCATTTCCTGTTTTACTGACAACCATATAATTTTGGATTTCCCATCACTTTCACTCCCGCTGACAATGGTGACCAGGACAAATTGAGAGGGTAAGCAGGGACACGGACAGCAATAAAAGCAAATGTAAGGATTGCTAATTGACAGATCTCCCTCTGGGTGCCAGGAACATACTGTACTCTGGAATGCAGGGCAACTGGCATTACCACCTTATCTCATGTCTATTTCTCTGTATGCTAACTGATTTTCCTAAATGTTGTGTAATACTTATGGAAAATACATGGCATAGACCTTAAACTGAAGATATATAGCTATAGACATCTAACTATTATTGCCCAATTACTTTGAAATGATCGGTATTGGATAACAGTTGGGGCATCTAATGCCTTAAGCACACAGTGTGCGTTGGCCAATAATTATTCTTCCCTGGGATATAATGGCATTGGATATGTCTGCTATGTACATAGATAATATAACTATTATTGTAATAGTTCACTCAACTTAATATCCAATAAACCATTTTTTTTTTTTTTTTTTGGGAAACCTCTTTGAGAGGCTTGATTTTTCTATGCCATACTGAGATGCCAGTTCATGAAACCCAGCTATTTCAGTTATGAGAGGATACTGGTTTGGTTGAAGCACCAACTATACTCTTTTCTCTGTTAGATTTCTAGTAGATAGAATCTCCCCCTCTCCATTACCACCAAGGAGTCCCTCATCATAGGTGACTGTAAGTTTGGTGGCACTGATGTGAATGACAATGTATCTATATATTTTGTAATATTATCTGAAATATTTGTTAAAATAGATGACTACTACAGCAACAACTACTGCTACTAATACTACTTACTACTCCTTATTCTCTAGTTATTACTATTATTATTATTATTTTATTACTGTCAAAATGCTTAAAGTATATCTAAAACAAAAACAGTTTTTAATTTTGAAGGTAGGGAACAATGATGGAATATACTCTGCCACACCTTTAACAAATTCCTATATCACAGCATGCATTGTAAGAAAACAGTGATTACATGTCATTTATTAGCTTATCAGACAGATTACAAAAAAAAACAAAAAACAAAAAAAAAAATGTTTTTGTAATAAAAGGATGTCTTTAATTTACTTTGTATTTATCAAATAAATTATATTATACACATATTTTTTTATATAAAATATTTTTATAAATAAATAACATATAGTCACTGTTTTCTTAGATTGCATGCTGTGAAGTAGCAATTGTTAAAGGTTTAACAGACTGAATGATGGTTCCCTGCTCTCAAAATAAAAACAGCTTTTGTTTTAGATATACATGTCCTTCTGGTAATCATAATTTGTTTTAGATATACTTCAGGATTTTATTATTATTATTATTATTATGCAGTATTTATATAGCGCCGACAGTTTGCGCAGCGCTTTACAACATTAGGGCAGACAGCACAATTACAATACAAATCAATACAAGAGGAATCAGAGGGCCCTGTTTTATTCAGTGATGATAATGATTTTATTATAATTATTATTATTACTATTATTATTATCATTATTAATTATTATCATTATCCTTATTAATATTATTAGTATTAATAATAATAAATTAATTATCTTTTTTTTAAGATATATTTATTGAAATTTTCAATTGTTGTACAAAAAAGAAATAATAAAAACCAGTAACCACAATACAACCTAGCTATGCCTCCCATGTCCCAACATGAACATTAATAGTACAGAAAATGTTGATGTACATGAGACCTCGTTACATATAGCAGTACATTTTTTTTTTTTTTTTTAAATCTGAATTACATCATAATGCTAGAAGAAATACTATCATTGATCAGCTGAAGCCAAGTGGTTAAGGAAGGGCAAGTTGTTCCTTTCCATGACAGAAGTATAGTCTTCTTAGCAAAAAAGCAGACGTTTAACATTAATCATATTAATGATTCATTATAGAAAAAATTATTGATTATTACCAATATATAAATTATATTATTATAATTATTATTATTATTTGAATTTACTTAATATTCCAGGGACAAGTGTTCCCTTTGAGCCATTGATCTTTTTTTGTTCCTAACCCAATGATAGGTCAGTTATGGTGACAGTGGTCACAAGGACAAAGTGGCGTAGAGACATGGACAGCAATAAAAACCTAGGAGGGGTTTTAACCCCTCCCTACACTATCAGTTAATTGCTTACCTTTAGATGCAATTAACTTTTTCTTAAAATATAATCACTTAACTAGATTTAGACAGGGCACTTGGCTATATAACTAGCCCAGACATATTGTCTGTGGGCAACTTAAGAGCCAAGTGATATACACACCTTTATATATAGTGGCTTAATATAACAGCCAATAACAGCCAATCAGGAACAAAGAAACAATGGGTCATAACACTGTCATTAATACAAGGATGGAGATGTACAGAAACACATTCTCTACAGGAAGTTGAATTAAAAAGGAAACTAATATTTAATAAACAAAGTGTGTGGGTAAGTCCAAGTATGGTCAGTCTGGAGGTTCTCATTGTAACCAATTCTGCATTTACCTCAACCTCAAGACGGGTTTTAGTTGGAATTAGTGATCTAATCTTCCACAAACTTACCATAAAAAGAAGTAAATGTTTAGAAGCTGCAAAAACGGAGAACTGCAGAGCTGTGATACAAAAGTGGGATGATAATTGTCTGGATGGAAAGCAGAAGAGAGCCAGAGAGGAAGGTAAATGGCAAATTTCCAATGTGGCTAATTTTGTTTTTATGACCAACGCCCAAGACTGAGACCTCCATTGGTGTTGCACAGAAAGCTATACGGCAGTGCCAGGTCACTGTACTGAGAACCTTTACATCTCATTGCTGTCCTGCAGGCGCATATAGCTGGTAATTGGCTGTAGAGGAAAGTTTGATATACAAGTGCCTTTTCCCTTTAAGCTAAAGTGTCTTCAAAGTGTTGCAGAGCATTTCCATAAGCTTGTTCACATAAGCTGGCCTTATACCTGTTGAATTTCATTAGAAAATTGTTGCTTTCAGAATGTCCATTTGATTATCTAAGAGTTGAAGTGGTTGATTGGACGTTTGGCTTTAACCAGAGTGAGCAAAAAAAATTGAAGGGCAAGGCTTGAAAATCTCATCCACAGCCAATAGCCAGCTTTGTCCTCTTGCAGGACAGCAATGGGAGCAAACACATTTCTAATAGTTGAATTCACTACTGAGCAAGAAAAATCATAACTAGTCTTATGCACATGCACTTGCCAAAGTTATTTTGCAACTAGGATGAAAATTGATACATTGACATAGTACCTAAATGAGACATTGACACGGACTGAAGTTGATGGAGGCACCATCAAATGATCAAATTTTTATATTTTCTCATCCAAACGTTCAAACAAAATTGTACAGTTGTAAGGCCAGCATTAGCTGTGAAAAGTCAAGGGAGAATGCTGCTTATTATAGGGAACAATAGCAGTAAGAACATTTTTTATAACCTGTCTGATTACTCATTCCCTTTTCAATTGGCAGCTGGAAGTACTTGGGGGCACCCTAAGGAAAATTCTATAAATGTGTGTGATAATCCATAGAGATGACCCACACAACCGATTTTGCTCTACAATCTTGCTTTTATTCAGGAAACCGCAGTATGCAGATACACTTAGTTGCTGCGTTTCAGCATACAAAGCCTTAATCTGTTATGATTAAGGCCTTGTAGGCTGAAACATGGCAACTAACTGTAAGCAAGATTTTGGAGCAAAATCGGTTGTGTGGATCATCTCTATGGATTATAACTCTCAGATCTGGGACTGTGGATCAAGCATCCGTGAACTCTACTGATAGAATGCTATATGGGTAGTAGCACTGGACTTTCTGTTTGTAATGCATGCATGTGCCTGGTTGTACTAAACTAAATCACAAAGGTTTTGATAACTGCTCATAAAGCGTTCCCACTGGGGAGATACACTCTCTCTCTTTTTCCTGGGCACCACTGTCATAGATACAAATCATGAGCCGAACATTACTAAATTAACCTTGCTGAGGTCAGCAGGTATTCTCAGCAGGGACTCTTCAGAACTCTTTGCAAGCTATAGAATAGATCCTGTAGAAGTCTATGAGGCCCTGGCAATGAAGTATGGAATGCAATTGGATCAAGATTTTGGAGGAACTCATATGATGAACTGGGGCTAAGGATCCAGTGGTATCTGCTGGACCTTGCGCTTGTATCACCTGTTGTGAACACTACATTGTTCACAACATGTTAGCTTTAAGTGACCTGCCACATATCAATGAAAACAGCTGTTGGCATGTGGTGTATGTATGTCTATAACTATAGATCTGTATGTATGTGGTGTACGGTTGTCGACAAAAGTAACTATACACCGTCCAGTGAATTTCGATTGTACAACACTTGTTACATCACAAGTGTTGTCCACTATGTTCGCGTTCCAGGTCGTCTATGGTGACCTAGGAATCGGGGTCAAGTAGTATACTCAAGGAGGTTTTAGAACTAGGTTAACGTAAGGTATGAAGTAACGGTCCCGGAGTATCTGAAGATGTCCTAGATAAGATATCGAACGTTTCTCAAGACTTCTCAGGGACGACTCTTATGGACGACTGGAGTCGTTCCAATTAAATCATTACAAGCCGAGTACTA
>BLSH010071085.1:102834-123947 GCA_018402905.1 Glandirana rugosa | reverse complement strand
CTCTGCTCTGGCTTTTTGTATTCTCTGCAGACTTCACTGGTGCGTTTATCTTCTGCAGTTTGTGCCTCTACTACAAACTATTTGTTTAATTCCCTTTAAATATTATTGTACACTCTTACTGACAATAAACAGCCTACCTTTTTTTGAGCTGGAGCCTGTTCTCAATTTTGGGGAGCTCCTGTGGGAAGTTGGGGGGACCGCAGGCCCTGGGGACATGTGAGGAGCTTCCAGTCCAGTCTCCATCGGCAGGTAATGGATCTGTGGTGGTTCCGAGTCGCTTTTCAACCTTTTGGCATTCAGAAACCCAGCCTGAAGTCTTTCCATACTCTCTGGGAGGCGAAAGGCAGCAAAAGGGTGCAGTGCGCCATAGCCTAGAACACCGACCCCTGGTCGAGGGTGTCCATATTGGTGAGAAAGCGAGAGAAGCTGGGGTGGGCATGCTGAATTCAAATGATCCTGAGGTGGGTAGAGAAGAGGGTATGCTGGACTCAGGTAAGTCATCTGTGGAGGTTTGTCCATGGCCATTGGAACAGTGTAATGAGGAGGCTGTTGAGCTACTCCAAGTGGACCTTCCGAGGATGTAGCCATGACCAGGAGGGCTTGAGATGTCAATGGATTTATTAGCCCAGGCGTGCTCTCCATCCTGAATTTCTTCAGCAGACCTAAGACAGTGATAAAAAGCAATATCAATAAGGGAAACTTATACTGAAGAAATACTGAGGCTGCTATTTCTGTCCATCTCCTAAAAAAATTATTTTCTGGCTGTCTCTGATGATACTACTTTCCCAATCAATGACCAAACCCAAAAATGCAGAAAGGAAAGATACACTTGTTTGTGATTTTTGACTTCAAATGTAAGTCTTTAGAGACCTACAATGGCTGTTTCCATATTATTTTTACAGAGCTAAGCTAACAACTCTAGACATGTGAACTAAATCGGTACACATTAGAGCAAAACGCAAACCAAGAAACAAGGAATCTTCTGTTAAGGTGGGTGATAACATGAAAAACCAAATCATGTACAAGCTGTCCACTAAAGTATATGTAAATCCGAACACTAAAATATCACATAAGTGTTAAAATGTTGATGTCACAACAAAAGTTGTTTATAATCTTAATAAATCTGCAATTTTTTAATAAAAATAATGAAAGTCTTAGTGTTCAGGCACTTCCTATGATGGGATGACAACACTCTGTTCCAATTTCCTAATGAAGGATAATGGCTGATGAAGGAAATGGCTAATGAAGGATAATGATATATAGTTATATTACAATATAATTTAACTATGTATCAATATCCTTCGTTAGCCATATCACTTGTCAATTCAACGGTTCATCTCATCCTGAAGAAGTAAGACTATTGCGAAAAGCGTTGATCCACTACGCCATATTGTAATACCAATTATGCACTGGTTGCAGTGTATTTAAAAGCCTACTGTAATTTTCCATGTTTTAATGATATTTTAACCTTATAATAAAGATGTTGTTTTTATGGATACACTCTATATTACCAAAAGTATTGGGATCCCTGCCTTTACACGCACATGAACTTTAATGACATCCCAGTCTTAGTCTATAGGGTTCAATATTGAGTTGGTCCACCCTTTACAGCTATAACAGCTTCAACTCTTCTGGGAAGGCTGTCCACAAGGTTTAGGAGTGTCTATGGGAATGTTTGACCATTCTTCCAGAAGCACTTTTGTGAAGTCAGGCACTGATGCTGGAGACAAGGCCTGGCTTACAGTCTCCGCTCTAATTCATCCCAAAGGTGTTCTGTCTGGTTGAGGTCAGGACTCTGAGCAGGCCAGTCAAGTTCCTCCACCCCAAACTCACTCATTCATGTCTTTATGGAACTTTCTTTATGCACTGATCCAAATCATTTGGTGGAGGGGGGATTATGGTGTGGGGTCGGGACCTTAACCCGATAGAACACCTTTGGGATGAATTAGAGCAGAGACTGTGAGCCAGGCCTTCTCGTCCAACATCAGTGCCTGACCTCACAAATGCGCTTCTGGAAGAATGGTAAAACAGCATAGACACGCTCCTAAACCTTGTGGACAGCCTTCCCAGAAGAGTTTACGTTTTTATAGCTGCAAAGGGTGGGCCAACTCAATATTGAACCCTACAGACTAAGACTGGGATGCCATTAAAGTTCATGTGCTTGTAAAGGCAATACTTTTGGTAATATAGTGTATGTCCTCTCTGTGGCACATTAAAAGTCCCTAATTATACTCTTCATAATGATTAGTCATGGGATTGGAGAAAAGATATAATACATTTAGACTTTGGGATGGTCCCTTAAGAGGCAATTCTAGGATGGTTTTACCCACAATATAATACGGTACAAATCCCATTTGACACCATGGATGATGGACTCCTAGTCCTCAATGGAGCACAAATGCCATGACGTCACCATACTTGTAGTCCAGTGTTTACTTCCTCCCGCAGAAGCCTGCACTGCTTCTGGTTACAAGGCTCTGCGGGCTTCATTGAAAAAATTGAATAAAATGTTGATTTTATATTATTGTTTTAATATTGGATGCACTTATTCAATTTTTTGCAAAAGGTGGACCACACGTTTGACACTCAAGATTTGCATAATGCTCTCAGTATACTAGAAATTCCCTTTTAATTTGTCTCTCCCAGCAAATGCTATATCCGCTCATGGAAGAATCATTGCTCACAATGATGCGTCATGGCTGACAAGCAAGAAACGGTCGCTTGTACCACATTTTCGCACTTTATCACCTTTTTTTCACACCATTACTTTCATTAAAATGGTAAAATGTAGTAAAACACAGAATGAAACTCAAATCTGAAGTGTCAGCTTTCCCTGATGGAGACTTATGTCACATCATCGATAGTGAAAACTTTATCTGGATATCTTTAGCAACACGTTGTATACCACAGGAAGCCAGAGTCACGTGACCTGCCAACTGAAAGAGCCATCTCTGTGCGGTGGGGAGATTGCTTTTATTAACGGCTTTGCGGTGGCTGTCTGTTCCTTCATTTTATTCTTTTTTTAAGGTGTATTGTATATTTTCTGTAAGCATAAATAGATATTATTACAGTGTTATTTTATTGCTATCACATTTGTGTGTGCTTGGTGTACCATATTGTCATTATTCTATTACACACACAGAAGTCTAGAGCAGCCTTTCTCAACCTTTTTACTCCAGAGGAACTCCTGAAATAATTTTTAGGTCTCTGGGAACCCCTGCTATGAATATTCTATCAGGGGTTATTGGGAAATGGGCCCTTACATTGGTGGTTCACAGTCCCTTCTCTAATTCATTCCAAGGGTGTTCTATTGGGTTGAGGTCAGGACTCTTCGCAGGCCAATCAAGTTCCTCCACCCCAAACTCACTCATTCATGTCTTCATGGAACTTGCTTTGTGCACTGGTCCAAATCATTTGGTGGAGGAGGGATTATGGTGTGGGGTCGGGACATTAACCCGATAGAACCCCTTTGGGATGAATTAGAGCAGAGACTGTGAGCCAGGCCTTCTCTCCAACATCAGTGCCTGACCTCACAAATGTGTTTGTGGAAGAACGGTCAAACATTCCCAGAGACACTCCTAAACCTTGTGGACAGATTTCCAGAAGAGTTGAAGCTTTTATAGCTGCAAAGGGTGGGCCAACACAATATTAAACCCTACGGACTAAGACTGGGATGCCATTAAAGTTCATGTGCGTGTAAAGGCAGGCGTCCCAATACTTTTGATAATATAGTGTATGTCCTCTCTGTGGCATATTAAAAGTCCCTAATTACGCTCTTCATCACAATTAGTCGTGGGATTGGAGAAAAGATGTAATAAATTTAGTGAGTTTGGGATGGTGCCATAAGAGGCAATTCTAGGATGGTTTCACCCAAATATAATACGGTACAAATCCCATTTGACACCATGGATGATGGACTCCTAGTTCTCAATGAAGCACAAATGCCATGACGTCACCATACTTGTAGTCCAGTGTTTACTTCCTCCTGCAGAAGTCTGCACTGATTGTGGTTACAATGCTCCACAGGCTTCATTGAAAAAATTGAATAAAATGTTTTAATATGGATGCACTTATTCAACTTTTTGCAAAAGGTGGACCACACGTTTGACACTCAAGATTTGCATAATGCTCTCAGTATACCAGAAAATCCCTTTCAATTTGTCTCTCCGAGCAACTGTTATATCCACTCATGGAGTGGATTTTACTCCAGAGGAACTCCTGAAATAAATGTTAGGTCTTTGGGAACCCCTGCTATGATTATTCTATCAGAGGTTATTGGGAAATTGTCCCTTACATTGGTGGTCAGTAGGAAGAATGCACCTTCCAATGGGAAAAATGTATCTTGCATTGGTGGTCAGTAGGAAGAATGCACCTTCCACTGGTGGTCAATGGGAAGAATGTCTCTTGCATTGGTGGGCAGTCATAAGAATATCCCTTACATTTTTGGTCAGTGGGGAAAATGCTACCTACATTGGTGTTCAGTAAGAAGAATGCCTCCTTTACAGTAGTTGTCAATGGGAAGAATGCTCCTTACATTGGTTGTCAGAGGGAAGGTTTCCCCTTACAGTGGGGGTCATTGGGAAGAATGCTCCATACATTGGTGGTCACTGGGAAGAATGCTCCTTACATTGGTGGTCAGTGGGAAAATTTCCCCTTACATTGGTGGTCAGTGGGAAGAATGCTCCTTACATTGGTGGTCAGTGGGAAAATTTCCCCTTACATTGGTAGTCAGTTGGAAGAATGCTCCTTACATTGGTGGTCAGTGGGAAAATGTCCCCTTACATTGGTGGTCAGTGGGAAGAATGACCATTAAAGTGATGGTCAGTGGGAAGATTTCCCCTTTATTAGCTGTCAGTGAGAAGAATGTTTCTTACAATAGTGGTCATTGGGAAGAATGCCCCTTATATTGGTGGTCAGTTGGAGGAATGCCCTGTGCCCCAAACCCTCCTTGTTCTGAAGCCTATTAGAGCCTCTGGCTCTAATCACATGCTTAAAAAGAAACACCCCCTTCATTGGAATCCATGTGTCCGGCGCCCTGCATGTAGATTAGGGGGCCGGAAGCATGGATGGGGGGGGGGGGGTGGCGACTGATTAGAATGCCACTCTAACCGACAGCTAAAAAGGTCATTGGTGCCATGTTGGGTCTGCCAAGTTGTGATGGATCTGGAATTATTAAGGCACTCTCAGGTGGGAGGTCAGTTAGCCACAGTTCAAGGAAACTCTAGCAAACTCTGGAGGAACCCAAGGGTTCCGCTAAATGGTGGTGGAGAACATCTGGTCTAGAGTCTCCTTAAAGTGACTAAGTATATTTTAATGAAATCACACAATTATTGAGGTGAAACCTTGGCCATTGGTTTTATTCAACCAGACCTGATATGCATTTTGAGAGGGACAGTAAAGCACATTCACAAAAAAAAGAGTCAAACTGAGAAAAAAAAGCCACTTTAATGTTTAATACTTAATGACAAAAAAGAGTCAAAGTACTAAATGGGCCAATCTGGCTGCTGGCATTTGCATATAGATCCCTACCATGCAAGGTTAATACAGCGATATCCTCCGCTGAGCTGTTGTGTTCTGATCCCCTCCCCTGCCAGAACACTCTGATCAGCGCTCTCTGCCATTGGCTCAGAGCGCTGATCGGGAGTTGGTTAGCTGGTGGTTTTCCAGCATGCACGTCCGACAGAAGTCGGCCGACATACACAGGGGCCGAATGTCGGATGATTTTATTTGAACCGGTTGTCTCCCGACTTTTGACCGCTGTGTACAGGGCTTCAGCCTAACGAAAACTTGTGAGTTGACCATGCAAGGGTGAGTAACGTGTTCACTTTAATTTCTCCCTTCTCAAGTTGTGTATGCTAACCTTCAGAGCCCATTTATACTTGTACATTGTGGTATGTTTACATGGGGTATATTTATTGTTATATTTGCATGTATTTCTTTTTTGTATGCGTAAATTCAATCTTTTTGATTTACTGTACAGTCACTTTCATTTTTTTTCTTTTTTTTTTCTTTTTCACTGTCTGTTTTTTTGTATGTAAAATTCTGAAGCCATTGGGGAGCTGTTTTTTTTGGCACAAGAACTGTTCCAAAGCTAACCCATTGCAAAAAATGTAAATGGGCTCTTAGAGATGATTGCCCTGATTTTGGCAAAATTAACTTGAATAGATTAAGACCCCTTTCATACTGAAGCGCCGCTGAACAGTGCTAAAACACCAGTGGTTTTTGTGGTGCTTTAGTGGCATTTTAGCTGCACTTTTCGGGTACTAGCGTGGCGTTTTTTTAAGGTCACGTAAATGTTTTTAGGCTCCTATCACACCGGGTCCGCCAGAGCGTCGGCGGTAAAACACCGCTAATTTGCGGCGCTTTACCACTCGTTATAGCGGCGCTATTCGGGTAGCGGCAGTTCGCTTTTAACCCCCCACAAGGGGTTAAACAGGTGTTAAAAGTGCCGGTTTATGGCGCTCCCAAAGTGGTGTTCAGGCGCTTTGGGAGCGCTGCCCTATTGTTTTCAATGGGCAGGGGTGGTATAGGAGTGGTGAATACACAGCTCCCACACCACTGTAAAGATGCGGCTTGCAGGACTTTTTTTACCGTCCCACAAGAGCACCACCCCAGTGTGAAAGCACTAGGGCTTTCATACTGGGTTGTACTGGGGGAAGTTTTTTAGGCGCTTTTTAGTCGCTATTTTTATCGCAAAAGCACTTGAAAAACTCCTTGGTGTGAAAGAGGTCTCAAGACGCTTTGGAAGCGCTGCCCATTCATTTCGATGGCCAGGGACGTTTTTGGAGCGTTATTCATAGCACTCCAAACCCACCCCAAAGATGCTGCTTGCAGGACTTTTTCTAATGTCCCGCAAGCTCACCGCCCCAGTGTGAAAACACCCATTGCAATGAATGAGAGGCAGTTTTCAGGTGCTTTTTTTTTTGATTGTAGCCAAGACACACTTGTCTTTGTACTCCTCATCTGGTTGCTGCCACACACGCTTGACACCATCTGAACCAAATAAGTTTATCTTGGTCTCATCAGACCCCAGGACATGATTGCAGTAATCCATGTCCTTAGTCTGCTTGTCTTCAGAAAACTGTTTGCGGGCTTTCTTGAGCATCATCTTTAGAAGAGGCTTCCTTCTGGGATGAAAGCCATGCAGACCAATTTAATGCAGTGTGCGGCGTATGGTCTGAGCACTGACAGGCCGACCCCCCACCCCTTCAACCTCTGCAGCAATGCTGGCAGCACTCATACGTCTATTTCCCAAAGACAACCTCTGGATATGATGCTGAGCCCGTGCACTCAACTTCTTTGGTCGACCACCGCAAGCCCTGTCCTGAGTGGAACCTGTCCTGTTAAACTGCTGTATGGTTTTGGCCACCCTGCTGCAGCTCCGTTACAGGGTTTTGGAAATCTTCTTATAGCTTAGGCCATCTTTATCTAGAGCAACAATTATTTTTTTCAGATCCCTAGAAAGTTCTTTGTCATGAGGTGCCATCTTGAACTCCCAGTGACCAGTATGAGCGAGTGAGAGTAATAAAACTAAATTTAACACACCTGCTCCCCATTCACACCTGAGACCTTGTAACACTAAGGAGTCACATGACAGCGGGGAGGGAAAATGGCTATTTGGGCCCAATTTGGACATTTTCACTTAGATGTGTACTCACTTTTGTTGCCAGCGGTTTAGACATTAATGGCTGTGTGTTGAGTTATTTTACGGGGACAGCAAATTTACATTGTTATACAAGCTGTACACTCACTACTTTACATTGTAGCAAAGTGTCATTTCTTCCGTGTTGTCACATGAAAAGATAGAATAAAATATTTACAAAAATGTGAGGGGTGTATTCACTTTGTGAGATACTGTAAGTCCAAGAGTAGGGAGGAATAGAAAGGAAGGTATTAGCATTGGGAGATGCATTTTTAAACAAGTTTGACAGGACAGAACTTTAGCTGCGACAAGCAGATAAATCCCATATCCTGCACATAGGATGCATTGATTTTCTATGTGGACCTGTACTCCTTGAGGAACACAGACAGGCAGAGGTCCACCAGTCCTTGAACAAACACAAGGACCTCCTGTTACTCTATCTATCCCAAAAGTTACAATGGAAAATGCACAATTCTTTAGATACTTCTTTCCTAACAATAGTGATGGATTGGGACCTTCTAACAAAGACATTTACTAGCAAAACCCCCCTGAGCGATAACAAGTGGCTGTGACTGCCTAAACATTAGCTTATGTCATAATTGCAAGTCATTATGAGAATTGGATGAAAAGTCTTCAGTGCATTGCTATGTGATCTCAGCAGTTTTTCTGCAGGGATGCTTTATGTATAGCCTGACGTAGTAGCATATCTCTATACCTGGGAGTTTTATAGCCCTGCAACCAGGGCTGGTGCTACCACTAGGCAAACTAGGTAGCTGCCTAGGGCGCACTGCGGCCTAGGGGCACCCGACAACTGGTTTGCCTCCGCGTCTGCATGCTCTGCAGGCTACAGCATGTAACTAACTCAGTCTCAGGCAGCTGCTCCATCCAACTGGTAGTGTAATTAGAGGCGCAGCACAGCACTGGAGCCAGGGCTAGAGGGAGCAGAGCCAATGTTTCCTGTATAGCTCCCCCTCCTATCACATGGGCAGGGCAAAGGGGGTGGAGTCAAGGGTGGAGACAATAGGGGCGGCAAAATGAGGTTTCGCCTAGGGTGTCAAAAATTCTTGCACCAGCCCTGCCTGCAACAAATGGCAACCCTAACAATACACAGGCAGCTAATTGGCAATGGCAACCCTGTTATACAGAAAACAATTAGGCAACACAGCTAACAGATAACGCTGACAGTACAAGGGCAGCAAATTAACAACACTGACTATAAACGAGCAGCAAACAGACAACATTGACAATACAGGGGCAGTGAACAGACAACCCCATCAAAACATAGGCAACAAATGGATAACCCCGACAATACATGGACACCAAGAAGACAACCCTAAGTATACACAAGCAACAAATGGGCAACCCTGACAATACACGGGCACTAAATGGGCAACCCTGACAATACACAAGGAACCCTTACAATACATGGGCAATATATGAGCAATCCTGTCAATACAAAGGTAGCTAACTGACAACCTTGACAATACACAGGCAGCAAATGAACAACTCTGACAATACATGGCAAACAGGCAACCATAGCAATACATGGGCACTAAGCAGACAATCCTGACAATACACAAGCAACAAATGGGAAAACATGACAATACACAAGCAACAAATGGGAAAATGTGACAATACACAGGCAACAAATAAGCAACCCTGACAATATATGGGCAACAAATGGGCAACTCTGATAATACACAGGCAACAAATAAGCAACCCTGACAATATATGGGCAACAAATGGGCAACCCTGATAATACACAGGCAACAAATAAGCAACCCTGACAAGCACACTCAATAATCAAGCAATTGTGACAATGCACGGGCAGCAAATCTGTGATCAAGACAATCCACAAACACCAGTCAATTGTGACAATAAACAATAACAAGCTTGACAGGTAATTGTGACAATCCATGGGCAACACATGGGCAATCAAGACAGGCAACAAAGGGGCAACTGTGACAGTATACAACATCAAACGGGCAATCATGAAAGTACACAGGGAAACTGGGACAATAAACAAAAATAATGAACAATTGGGACAATAAATAGGCAACAAATGGGCAATCGTGACAGTCAATGGGCAAGAAACTGGAAGTACATAGACAATAAGACGTAAGTGAAACTTAAAAGTGTTTTTTGTACATTTGTTTGTATTTAATGATTACAATAAACATCTTTTTTTTACTTAAAGCGTTTGTTACCCCAACACTTCATATCCCTGATCTGTGCCTGCTGTACCGTGTTCTTGTATGAGAAAGTCTCCTGTTCTCTCTGTATTGCCTCCTTATGTGAAATCCTTGGTGTTCCTGCACTTTAGATTCACTCTAATGAATTTTGCCAAAATGGTGAAAATTTCCTAATTTTTTTCAAAAATGGGGAGATGAAACCTTCAGCTTCACTCATCCCTACTCTTTCTGTTTCTTCCTGTTGCTCCATGTCCTGCATGGAGATATAAAATATCCCTGTACTTCCTCATATAGGCCCCTTTCACACATACGGACCGTTTGTCCGTTTTTCATCCATCCGTTGACGGATGAAAAACGGACATTAATGCATCTCTATGGAAAAACGGATGACAACTGATGATCAGCTATTTCCATCTGTTTTCATCAGTTTCTGTCAGCATCCGTTTTTTTGAACGGATGAAAGTCCTATTTTTCATCCGTCAAAAAAACGGATCAGACGAAAAACGGATGTAAACTGACGAACGGTCAGTTTTTCATCCGTGTTTGCATTGGTAGTGAATGTAAAAAAAAACTGATGAAAAACTGATGACCACTGATGAAAAAACGGATGAAAAAAAACGGATGAAAAAACGGATGAAAAACGGATGAACTGATGAACGGTCCGTGTGTGTGAAAGGACCCTTATTGTGACAATCTATGGGCAACACATGGGCAATCAAGGCAGGCAACAAAGGGGCAACTGTGACAGTAGACAAAATCAAATGGGCAATCATGAAAGTACACAGGAAAACTGGGACAATACACAAAAACATGAACAATTGGGACAATAAATAGTCAACAAATGGGCAATTGTGACAGTTAATAGGCAAGAAACTGGCAGTACATAGACAATAAGATGTAAGTGAAACGTAAAAGTGATTTTTTGTACATTTTGAGGGAAACAGGATGACAAATCACCACTGAATGCTATAATATCCAATTACTATTTATTTATGCATTTTAATTGCGAACAGCAAAATTAGCTGATAGAGGAGGGGTCATTACTGGATAAAACTGCATTATATGTAATAACAAGTTCACTTTCCTGCTGCAGGCCAGGTGGAGCAATATAATAATTGTGTTTAATGATTACAATAAACATCTTTTTTTTACTTAAAGCGTTTGTTACCCCAACACTTCATATCCCTGATCTGTGCCTGCTGTACCGTGTTCTTGTATGAGAAAGTATTCTGTTCTCTTTGCATTGCCTCCTTATTATCCTCCAATGATCAGACTTGTCCTGACATGCACCCCCCCTGCACAGCCATTCCCTGGGAAGATCAGTGTGCTGCTGCTTCTCCTCCCCCGCAGCTCTTATGCACCTGAGAACAGAGGGAATGTGATCACTTATAAAAAAGGCAAAAAAGGTATTTATTATGTTTTTTTATATTTATACACAAATGTTTTGCCTTTTATTTCTGTTTTAAACTGAATTTGTTGTTTTACGAGGTGATCGTTTTCAATCACTTTAACTTCTTTTAACTCTTTTTCTTCTTATAACTTGTAGCTGATTTTATTGCGTTCTCTTTCCATCTTTCAAAAAATACATAAAAAGTTGTCACAGCCGACAAAGGGAGTGCCTACTCGTCTCTAGCTGTAAAACCACAAGAAAACACGAAATCAGGAACCTGCTGTCTCATCAGGAATTGCCAAATCTCAATGTGCCAATCTGGTAATTGTGAGCATTAGAAGGGAACATTTATTGCAAACTGCACTCAATTCTTTTCCTTTTTTAAAAACAAATACAATAGACTTTAACCCTACTACTACTTAACCTCTGGTGTAAACCATATGCACTCAGAAAGCTCCAGTGAACTAATGTACTGGTTGGGAAGGCAGAAAAAATGCGGTGTTGAGCGTCCCCTAGGGGTGGTGACCTGGGGGTGCTCTCAGTGTCACTATGGGTTTGGGGCCCATTATGAGGAACGGCACTTGGCTACAACACCTCAGCTTTTTTCTGCACATTGCCTCATGGGCTAGGCCTTTTGGTCGAGACTGGGACAATTTTGTTCCCAAGCTACAAGGTCAAACCAATGTATGTATACAGTATACACTAGCACTTTTTTCATTTTTTATTCTCCATATGTGTGGTTATATATGAACTATATTACCAAAAGTATTGAGACACCTGCCTTTATACGCACATGAGCTCTAATGGCATCCCAGTCTTAGTCCACAGGGTTCAATATTGAGTCAGCCCACCCTTTGCAGCTATAACAGCTTAAACTCTTATGTGAAGGCTGTCTGCAAGGTTTAAGAGTGTCTATGGGAATGTTTGACCATTCTTCCAGAAGCGCATTTGTGAGGTCGTGCACTGATGTTGGAGGAGAAGGCCTGACTTGCATTTGCTTCTCTAATTCATCCCCAAGGTGTTCTATTGGGTTGAGGTCAGGACTCTGCTCAGGCCAGTCAAGTTCCTCCACTCCAAACTCACTCATCCATGTCTTTATGGACCTTGTTTTGTGCACTGGTTCAAATCATTTGGTGGAGGGGGATTATGGTGTGGGGTTGTTTTTCAGGGGGTGGACTTGTCTCCTTAGTTCCAGTGAAGGGAACTCTTAAGGCGTCAGCATACCAAGACATTTTGGAGAATTTCATGCTCCCAACTTTGTAGGAACAGTTTGGGGGTGGCCCCTTCCTGTTCCAACATGACTGTTCTGTAATCATTACTTGATGATTTTGGTACAGTGCCTATATAGTTCCAATCCCAAAGGGTCTTTCTGTTGTCTACTAACACAAAACAAAGATACACCCCTAGCAGGATTGAAACACAGCGCTAAAACCTTGGCTGATTGGCCAAACCCGAGGACAGGAGTTACCCAAGCTGACAGCTTGGACACTGTTACTTTACGGAAAATCTCGCCGGCTTTCTCCCCTTCATCCCCGGGGCCACTACTTTTACGTGACTCACCCACGGACTCTGAGATTCCATGCGGAGGAACTTCCGGTGGCTCGGCCGAGCGCCGCAACAGACACATCTGCACCCTGCTAGCACTGTGTGAGTGCATTTTAAATTGGTTTTACTCTTGTCTTTGTAATAAACGATGCTGCACTAGGTTTGGTCTGGCACTTCTGTTGTCTTCCTGTTCCAACATGACTGTGCACAAACAAGGTCCATAAAGACATGGATGAGCGAGTTTGGGATGGAGGAACTTGACTAACCTCCACAGAGTCCTGACCGCAACCCAGTAGAACACTGTTGGGATGAATTAGTGCGGAGACTGCGAGCCAAGCCTTCTCATCCAACATCAGTGCCTGACCTCACAAATGCGCTTCTGGAAGAATGGTCAAACATTCCCATAGACACTCCTAAACCTTGTGGACAGCCTTCCCAGAACAGTGGAAGCTGTTATAGCTGCAAAGGGTGGGCCAACTCAATATTGAACCCTATGGACTAAGACTGGGATGCCATTAAAGTTCATGTGGGTGTAAAGGCAGGCATCCCAATACTTTTGGTAATTAAATTCATAAAGTCTCTAATGGCATTATTGAATGTATTGACGAGATTTTTTTGTATAAAAGTTTCTTCCAAATTCTACCCAAGGCCATTGGGTGGCCATTTTGGCTTTCTAATATGCATGCTTGTTCCAGGTCAGTGAGTACAAATCCAGAGAGGGCCAGTCAGTTAGCATTTTCATAAGGAGGTCACCAATGGGTGGCAAGTGTATTTCTCCCATTACTAGTTATATTTAGAGCCGGTTCACACCACATGCAGTCTAGTGAATTTTTTTTTTCTGCCTCAGAAAGGTATGGAAAGTAGGTTTTATGGTTTCCTATGGTATAGTTCACACCTAGGTGTGAGGTCAGTTCCAGTGCGTTCCAGTTCCAGAAAAAAAGTAGAACATGCTGCATTTTTTCTGCACTGAACTGTACTGGATTGCAGTAAAAAACATCAAAAACACACCAGAAAGCAAATGCACCAGAAAGCATCAAAAATGCACCTGAAATGCATGAGAGAGAGAGACCTTTACACTATTTTGGATCTCTTCTTGTCTCACAAAAGCCCCTCATTTGCCTCAATATTTTACATTTTTTAAAAAATAAAAATAATTACGGGGAAAAATAGGCAAATGACAACACAAAACAATGCAAAGAACAAACAAACAGAACTAAATGAAAAAAAAAACCCTTAAATATACCCCTCCCCACCAAAAAAAACGTAAAAAAAAATAAAGGAAACAAACAAAACAACCGTTAATATATCCCTCCCAAAAAACCCTCTAAAAAAGAAAACACTAAATGAAACAAGCTAAACAAACATAAATACTCTCCCTCAAAAAAATCCTTGAAAAAAGAAACATAAATGAAATAAACTAAGCAAACCCTAAATACGCCCCCTAAAAATGCTTTAAAAAAATAAAACTAATTGAAAAAACGAAACAACCCCAAATACACCCCTGTGAAAAAGAAAAACCACACCCTCCAACAAAAAATGAAATGAAACAAACATCCCTAACCACTAGAGATCCACGCTATAGACGAAAGATGTCTACAGCGCGGATCTGAATATCCGGGTGGACGTCCATGGATGTCCACCCCTTCACACGCCCCCTGCGCGCACTCACAGGCGGCGGCGGCCCGCGGGTCGGGCGGACTCGATGTCCGCTCCTGACCCGCGATCGCCTGCAACGCTGTAGAACGGGGAACCGCCAATGTAAACACGGCGGTTCCCCGTTCTGTGACAGGGGGACAAGCAGATCTACTGATCCCTGTTACTGGGATCAGTTAGATCTGTTATGTCCCTGCCAACCCCGCCCCCCCCCCCCCCCACAGTTAGAACACACCCAGGGAACACTGTTAACCCCTTCACTGCCCCCTGCAGGTTAACCCCTTCACTGCCAATGACATTTATACAGTAATCAGTGGACATTTAAATTTCTGATCGCTGTATAAATGTCATTGGTCCCAAAAATGTGTCAAAAATGTCCGACATGTCCGTCTCAACATCGCAGCCCTGATAAAAATCGCAGATCGCCGCCATTACCAGTAAAAAAAAATAAATAATAAAAACGCCATAAATCAATTCCCATAGTTTGTAGACGCGATAACTTTTGCGCAAACCAATCAATAAACGCCGATTGCAATTTTTTTTACCAAAAATATGTAGAAGAATATAAATCGGCCAAAACTGATGAATAATTTATTTTTTTATTTTTTATTTTTGGATATTTATTAGAGCAAAAAGTAAAAAATATTGTTCTTTTTTCAAAATTGTCGCTCTTGGTTTTGTTTATAGTGCAAAAAATTAAAAACCGCAGAGGTGATCAAATACCACCAAAAGAAAGCTCTATTTGTGGGGAAAAAAGGACATCAATTTTATTTGGGTACAACGTCGCATGACCGCGCAATTGTCATTCAAAATGCGACAGCGCTGAAACCTGAAAATTGGTCTAGGCAGGAGGGGGGGCTAAATATACCCCCAAAAGGCATCCTCTAAAACACTAAATAATTAAACAATCCTAAATACAGCCCCCCCCCTAAAAAAAAAAAATACCCTAACTGAAACAAATAAAAAAAAAATACACCCGTTAAAACATTTCTCTAAAAAATATCACTAAATAAAAAAAATAACCCCAAATACAAACCTGTAAAAAAAGAAAAAACACACACAAAAAAATTGAAGGGAACAAACATCCCTAAATACAGCCCCCTTCCCCAAAGAAAAACTCTTAAAAAACAAATAAACAAACCTAAATACACCCCTCCAAAAAAGGTAGATCTTAGTTCTGCAAGCATATCACCATTATTATCCAGTTTTATCACTGAAGACGCGTTATATGCCCATCATCATTTAAAAATATATATTATGTGCATTCATCCCGGGTCCAAGATAATGGGACAAGTGTTGGCCAGACTCTGCACATAAATTGTAGGATGCTCTTATTTGCACTTCTTTATCATTTGCACGTCTATAAAGCCGTATTCACAAAGCTCATCACTTGTTTATCAGTCGTTCCTAGGAAGTTAGGAAAGTAGTGATTCTAGGCCAAAACTCTATTTTGAAAGCCGCAGTAGATAAAAGTGCAATCTCCATATTTATTTACAATAAAAAAATAATCAGGCTGTTGTGCAACACAAATATTTTTAATGCAATCCTGTAGTAATCTTCATGCGATGTATGACTAATGTTATATGGGATCCAGCTGGTTGCCAAATATGGTCACATTTTCAATTTTGCTTAGCAAAAATAACGTCAGCAATACCACGAGGTACAACCAGGGAGATACCCTGAATGCCCTCTAGATGCTTGATGTGTTTGATTGTCTAAGTAAGGGCATGAAGATTTGTTTTTATTTCTGAAGAATTGTATCCCTTTGATGATATTAGCTTAAAGGGTATCTACACCTGCCCCCCCCCCACCTAGGTTTTTTTTTTTAATTTCACCCCCACTTACCTTAACCTCCCTGGCGGGATGATTATTTCAGATTTTTGGTGCTGAAAGCGGTACGATTATTTTGCATGAAAATTTGGCGTTTTATATTGTAGGCCTGTAATTTTTAGGAATAACTCACTTAAATCTGTCCAAACAACAGTCTAGTAGACATCCCAGGTATGAAAAAGTTTGAAAAATGAAATCATAAATTATAATATAATAAATAACTAAAAATAATTATCAAAAATAATAACATAATAGTAATAAAATGTATTCAATAATGTAATCAAACCAAAAACGCAGAAATTTGCTCAGTTGCAAAATTGTTGCTGTCGTCACTTTCAGTTTCTGATGATAAATTTCCCCAAAAATCAGTATCACTCGATTCTGAAAATGATTCTTATTTACTATCGCTGTTTTCTAGCTGATCAGACACCACTTTTGACGCAAAAGGGACACTTTTTGGTTGCTATGGACATTCTCATGTTTCCAGGCAGAAAGAATGACATTTATTATATAAAAG
This sequence comes from Glandirana rugosa, assembly GCA_018402905.1. NCBI lineage: Eukaryota > Metazoa > Chordata > Amphibia > Anura > Ranidae > Glandirana > Glandirana rugosa. The sequence continues at coordinate 107,178 of BLSH010071085.1, read as the reverse complement.
TGCATGCAGGGCACTGGGCAAACCACTAGGGACAAAGGGGATGTGAAATGTTTTCATACAGTAATGTAATCTATAAGATTACAGTGTACTGTATGTGTGCTGTGTGTTTCACTTTTTGAATTTCCCGCCGGTCTCCGTCCCCGTGCGACGCGACACTCGCAGGGAACGAAGCCCGGCACACAGAGGCATCGGGCGGCGGACACAGCCCGCAGACACGGCGGGGGACATCGCTGGATCCAGGGGACAAGGTGAGTAGCGTTGCCTGGATCCAGCAATGCAATCCCGAGTGTGGCTCAGGGTTACCGCTCTTGGTACTGAAAAGCCACACTCGGGAACACCGCCAGGGAGGTTAAGGTGGTATCTGCACCTTTCATTTAAGGTGGTATCTGCACATCCAGCGGATCCAGCTATGTCATGCTGAGATCTTCTAATGTTCGGCCACAGCTCTGGCCCATGCCGCCATTTTCTTTCAAACGTCATCGAGAGGTGCACCGGCTCTTCCTGGTTCAACGGGTGGGCCTCCTGGTGACGCACCCCCATCTCCTTTTCTAAATAGAAGACTATGCCTCCTGGAATATGTGACATGCATATCCTGGGAGGCACAGCAAGAAGCGTGCACATCATTCGCCTAATGCGACTGACGTGCATGGGGAGGCGGGTCCGGACATTTTTGCCAAAAAAAAAGTAAAACCCCCCCAAAAAACAAAACAGTGCAATACCTTCAGAGGATGGAAGGAGGGGTGGAGTGAAGGGAAGTAGTGGAAAAGGGTGAAGGTCTGCTTTAGGCAAGGTTTCTCAACCAAGGTTCCAACTCTAGGGTTCCTCCAGATGTTACCAGGGGTTCCTTGAGCAATGAGCAATTTCAGCCTCTTAGATAAGTTCCCACTGACATCATTGATCTTTTTAGCTATCTGTAAGGGGCTAATTCTTCCCAATGACCACAAGTGTAAGGAGCATTCTTCCCACTGACCATCCCACTAATGTATCATGAGTTGTAGATATGCAGGGGTTCCCTGAGACCGCAAAGTTATTTCAAGGGTTTCTTTGTGTTAGAAAGGTTGAGAAAGGCTTCAAGGGTCAGTTCACCTACCAGCGTTTTTTTACTTATAGATGGAGCCTGATGTGCTGAGTCAGCCGTGGGGTTCTTATGCTTCTTAGATGTTTCTTCAATGAGATTTCCTGGCCTAATTCCTGACATAGGTTTCTAGCGTCCCCACCCACCTATGCACGTTCCCAGCTCCTCCTGATGTATCCTCTTTAATGTAAAATAAATAAAAACCCAGCAGGGAATGGGACGAGCCCTTCCTAATGATCATAGCAGGTGTGCAGACCTGGGAACATAGCCCAGAAATCTCATTAGGGCCCTATTCACATAGGCAATACATGCATTTATAAGACATTTCTAAATACCTAATGATTTCAAATAGTATAATACACACTGAGGTTTTATCTGTATTTACCTGCATTAAAGTAGAACGAAAGGCTAAACTTTTTTTTAATTATGGATAAAGTGGAGATGGATTAGAACCCTGTCAGGTTTTTATTACTGTCTGTGTCCCCATTAGGGAGACTCACCCTCTCTATTTGTCCTGTTTACCATTTATCTCTGAAAGTGAAAGTAATAAGAAAATCCAACATTTTGGGTTGTCGCCAGGAAAGTAATACAGGGGAAATCTTCCAATGGGGACACTGGGTGTTCCCAAGGAATTCCCTTAATTTGAATGGATTTCCTCTCACTTCCTGTTTAGCTATGGGACAGGAAGCAATGGTAAATCTCCCCAATGGGGCAAGTAGGTTTAGGGCTCATACACACAGGCGTTTTGAAAATACTCATATTGACACTGGATCTTGCTGCCAGAAAGAACCAGCATAGGAATGCATGTTATGCATTTATGTGCGTAAACGTGCATACAGCATTTAGAAGCATAAGTTCTCATGTACATGGGTCCACGAGTTTGTACAAGTTAAACTGCGGGTGTATTTCTGTGCCCAGAAGAAACAGCTGCAATGTACAGTCCTCCCTAGTAATGAATGGCTTTATGCTAGCTGTATGATGATTAAGACCCCTTTCACACTGAGGCGTTTTACAGGCGCTATTTAGCTAAAAATAGCGCCTGTAAAGCGCCTCAAAAATCCCTCCCCACCCACCCCAATGTGAAAGCCCTGAGTGCTTTCACACTGGGGCGGTGCACTTGCAGGACGTTACAAAAATTCCTGCAAGCAGCATCTTTGGGGCGGTGCGGTGAGCGGTGATACACCGCTCCTCCACCGCCCCTGCCCATTGAAAACAATGGGCAGCGCTTCCGAAGCGGCTGCACACCGCCTCGGTAGCGCGGTGCTCCGGCACTTTTAACCCGTTTTAACCCCTTGTGGGGGGTTAAAAGCGCCGCGCACCCGCCTGCATAGCGGCGCCGTAGCGCCGCTATAACAGCAGTAAATCCCCGCTGAAACTAGCGGGGATTTACCGCTAGCGTCCACCAGCCGCAGTGTGAAAGGGCTCTTAGGCCTGGTTCACACCTATGCGTTTTTTAGTGCTTTTTGCAGAAACGCACTACAGTCCATTTAACATGGTTTCCTATGGGACACATTCACATGTATGCTTTTTTCAGCCGCTGTGTTTTTGGAAAGGGCCAGGGACTTTTTGAGCCCGGGTTCACACTGATGGGTGCAGTGTGGGACACTGCATGTTATTCGCACAGGAATCGCAGCACATTCCTGTGCGAATTACATGCGCTGTCTTTGGGGTGCGATTTGAGCCATGGATTTGTATGGCTCAAATCGCACCGCATTCACACTAAACGGGTGTAGAACCCTTTTTTTTGTCCGCACCAGAATCGGATCGCATGGGTGTTCACACTGAAGTCTGCAAACTGATCTCAGGGTGTCGTTAACTTAACATAAACTCCACAATCGGTTTGCATTAGCAGGTTGCGATTTTGATGCTGTGCGAAATCTGCAGTGAATTTGCACCGCATCTAGTGTGAACCGAGGCAAAAATGCAAAATGGTGCGTTTTTGGTTCAATAGACTTCATTGGAGAAGTTTCAGAAAAGTAGTGTGTTTTTGCTGCGATTTTACAGTGTTTTGCATTTTTTTAACCACTTGCCGACCGCCCGCCGCAGCGTGACGGCAGCAAAGTGGCTCGTTATCGCAAACCGCCGTCACCTGACGCGATAACTAGTATTGTGAGTGCGCACGCGCCACTGGAGGCGCGCTTGCGCACTCACTGTGTACCAGGGGGCCAGCGAGCGGGTAGGACGGATTCAATCTCCGGCGGCTACCCGCGATGCCCCCCCCCGCAGTGACAGAATGGAGGTCCGTGTATGTAAACACGCAAATCCGTTCTGACAGAGGGGGAAGGGCTGTGATCACAGGCGTCTTGTATATGGAAGCCTCCCCCTGCCAGCCCAGCCCCCACACAGTTAGCACACACTGAGGGAACACAGTTAACCCTTAGAGCGCCCCCTCCAGGTTAACCCCTTCACTGCCAATGGCATTTACACAGTAATCAGTGCATTTTTATAGCACTGATCGCTGTGTAAATGCCAATGGTCCCAAAAAAGTGTCAAAATGGTCCGACATGTCTGCTGAAATATCGCAGTACCGCTAAAAATCGCAGATCGCTGCCATTACTAGTAAAAAATTAAAAAAATAAAAACCCCAGAAATTAATTCTCATCATAAACGCGGCAACTTTTGCGCAAACCAATCAATAAACGCCGATTGCGACTTTTTTTTTTACCAAAAATATGAGGAAAAATATAAAGCGGCCAAAACTGATGAAAAAAATTTTTTTTTATATTTTTTTTTTGGATTTGTATTTTAGCAAAAAGTAAGAAAAATAGTTTTTTTGCAAAATTGTCGCTATTTTTTTGTTTATAGCAGTGATCAGAAATGACGCAGAAGTGATCAAATACCACCAAAAGAAAGCTCTATTCGTGGAAAAAAAAAGGACGTAAATTTTGTACGCAAATTTGGGTACAACGTCAATTGTCAGTTAAAGCGATGCAATGCCGAATCGCAAAAAGTGCTCTGGTCTTAAAGGGTGAAATCCTTCCGGGGCTGAAGTGGTTAATCTGCCCAACAACAAATTTGGCGAAAAAAAAAAAAAGCTTAAAAAATTCAAAATGCATCAAAAAAAGTGTGAAAAACAGATAAAAAAAACGAGTGTGCAAAAATGCAAAAAGCACCACAAAAAGCACTGCAGAAATGGATGAAAAACAAACAGCATAGGTGTGAACCAGGACTTACACTGCAAATACTTGCATGCATGTAAATCCCTCGGTGGATACGACAAACAAAAAGTAGGTAAAGACGTCACGAAAAACACCACGAAAAACGTAAAA
>BLSH010071085.1:85403-102824 GCA_018402905.1 Glandirana rugosa | reverse complement strand
TGAAAAAAAAAAAAAAAAAAAAAAAAAAGTTTAAAAATGAAAAACGCATAAAAAAAGTGTGAAAAACACATAAAAAAATGAGTGCGAAAAAATGCAAAAAGCACCACAAAAAGCACTGCAGAAATGGATGAAAAACAAACAGCATAGGTGTGAACCAGGACTTACACTGCAAATACTTGCATGCATGTAAATCCCTCGGTGAGCACAAGATGCGTTTAGGGATTTACGCATGTGCACGTGTTTGCGCAAGTACAACCTGTACCCATGTGCAGCTATCCATTACTATGGGCAGCTGAAGTGTGTATTGTGAAAATACGCCCGCTATTTAGGATGTGCAGCCTATTGCACCTGTGTGGATGAGGCCTATAAATTATTTTTTAACAACTAAAATAGATTTGTGCATTTATAGGCTTTTGCACACATAGTGGCGTACAATACTAATCCCTGAATGCAGGATTTTCCCTTTTTTTTTTCTTCTTTTTACGCTACTCTATATTATAAAGCTAATGGCAACTAGATGCATACACACATGGCTATTGTATAATAGAGCTGTCCTCAGATCCATGATAATAATTAAAAGAAAAAAAAATGTAAAAAAGCTATGCGGAGCTAAAAGTGGCTTTTTTTTTGCATAAATCCTTAAATGCAGGTGGAGGTGATTTTTTTTTTCTTTCCCCAGATAAACTTCTCTGCACCTAAATAAAACAGGAGGCTTGTAAATGTAATTTAACCTCAAGAGATAGAAGAAACAATCACGCGCTTTAACTCTCCAGCATCCACCAAGTGCACAAGTTTCCAAATTGGGTGAACTGACCCCTTAAGCCAAATATAAGCATAATATAATAATATGCAAAATCTTATTTGCAAGGTGCAGTCCTACCCAACTAGTAGGTTCAACAAGCTCAAATGTTTTCCGCAAATGCATTACCATTCACAGTCACTGTTCATGAAAACAGTCCAATTTTTTTGCGCTTGCCTTTCAAAAGTTCAAAAAGTTTTGAACCTTCAGTAAGAATATCCCTTTTTTGGAATATTATAATTCTTTTAAGGAGGCCTGTAAATGCCTAATTATAGAGATAAACACTCACCGCCAAAAGCTAGATGACCTCCGTGCTCCGTAGTCCTTGGTGAGTCCTCGTTGATTTAATAAGAGCTTAATGCTAATTCTGACCAACCTTCATAATTTTTGGTCCTCGTTGCCTCTTGCTTTCTGTTTTCCTTTCTAGTTTTAGCTGTTGCCTTTCTTTAAAAAGTTCCAATATTGCTAATTAATTGGTTTTGACTTTTTCCTTCAATTAGCTACACTGCCTTGTCTCTGCTATGTAGTTGGTCGCACCCTTTAGCTCCTACTCTTGTCCTTCGTCCTAAGCCTTCTGCTCTGTATGTCCTTTTCTGTCCTCTCCCTGGGACATTAAGACCCCATCATTCATGCCCTCCCTGCTACTCCGCAGCCTTTTCGCAGTCCCATTTGCATCTCTATGGCACCTGCTTCCTGCCTCTGTGAAGCTTTTCACCCTTGAGAGGGGTCACTGACAAATTATCAGAATTAATTCATTGCTCACTTAACAAAGACTTTTAACGGCTTTCAACCACAGAGGGACCACACTGGCAGAAGGGACAGGCCTGAAGCCTTGCACAAGGATTATCCCAGGAGGGAGAGGAAAAAAGAGAGAGGGGGTCTCCTCGATCTACTGACAAAATCAAAAGGTCTGAAGTTTCGAAATGTATTGTTTGTGGCAATATTTATATATCTGAGTTGAAGTCCAACGCCAGCTCTAGTTAAAAAAAATAGAATAAAATAGGCCAAGTATTACCCAAAAAAGGCCTTGCTGCAAAACACACCTCTTCTCCTGCAGACTCATCCATTATGCCATCCAGCATTGGTCTTCTTGGTTGAATGCCGCTCAGCTTCATTCAACCCATTGTGGGTGCAGGGAGTCATGATCCTATCCAGATTTTGGCTCTACCCAATGACATTGAACTAATACAGCAATGTGATCTTTGTTGATGTGCAGCTGCAGGGTGGGGAATGCCCCGGCCAATGCCGATTGGTCTACAATTGACAGCTTCCTTCTAGGTTCGAGACCAAATCCAAGCTCATCCCTAGTTAGTGCTGCTCTATGTGTCATTAAGGACTGTCCAGTTCCACAGAATGGGCAAAAAGGAAGAGGACATTGCAGCATCATGAGACTGGCTTAGGAAGATCATGAGAAACATCCCATGGACCTCCCATTTCAAAACCGTGAGCAGATTTTGGAATGTAATGTTCACACAGGGTAGCACCGCTTTAATTGTGAAATGTTGGTTTACTGGTACCTTCACTTCAAGTTCCAGATTCAGATGACCTCCAACTCGTCACAAACTCAGAATATGGATATATATGGAAAGAACCCGCACTATGGAATCCATCCAAATTCTTTTTTCGATAATCACCAAGTACAAAGTAACTGCTAACATGTTTCGGCGAAGAGCCTTGGCTTTAGCAGTTACTTTGTACTTGGTGATTATCGAATAAAGAATTTGGACGGATTCCAGAGTGCGGGTTCTTTCCATGTATCCAGATTCTGGAATTTGTCTGGTATTTTGGGCACATTCAGGCAAAAGAACATTTATGAGAACCGGAGTTGGATGAAAGGGCCTGGCTCACATTTGGTGCTCCAAAAGTAGCTCAGCAGGGTTGTCTTCAGGGCTCTTGTGAAGGCCACTGAGCTCTTCTACACCAAACTCATCCAATCAGGAGGCTCATTTATAACAGCGGATAATACCAACCTCTCTCAGTTACAGCGACTGTCCATCTAAAACCTAATATTGCAACCGAAGGGGTTTGTAAACCAACTGTGACCATGATGATCTTGGAACATCGACTTTGACAGAGCCCATGAAGTTAATATGATCATGCCGCTACAGCATGTCAAATGCTTTTGGTATTTCATTTTTTTATTTTTTTGCACACATGTAAAAATCTTCATTTTTGGCAATGCAATTACTTGAACCCCCGAAACATTATATATTTTCTACAATGTAACATGTTATTTGTGCAAATATCTGGAATAATAAAATAAAATGAATTTTAGTGCAAACGCATACAATACAATACCCATTTTTTGTAAAATATAAAAGAGGAGGTTGCGCTGAGTAAATAGGTCCCAAACGTGACAAGTTTTATAATTGTGTGCACCGGTGATATCACAAAAAACTGCTATACCCAAAATTTGGTGAGGCTTTAAAAGCCTTTACAGCTCATCAGTTTAGCGTTAACGAGGAGCTCTTGTGCTAGAACAATTGTTCTTACTCTGACTTTCGCCGTGATATGCCACAGGTATGGTGCAACTGAGGTTTACATAGGCGTGCGAACCCTTGGCTTGCGTTTGCATTTGCGCATGTGTGCGGGACGATGGGGGTTAAGTCAAATTTCTTTAAAGAATGCAATAAATTTTATTATAATTTTATTTATTTAACATTTTTCTTTTATTTATTTAGATTTACTTGATTGCTGTCACATGGGGTTAATAAACCCCCATGTGACAGTATTGGACAGGTGATAGGTACTCTTTTTGGAGACCTTAGGGGTCTAATAGACCCGGGATTCTGGTAAGAGTGGGAGAGCCCGGCAACCATGGTGGGAGGAGGGCACCGTGCCGCCGGCTCTGTAAAAGTGATTGTCGGCTATACATACACTTTGAAGCCAAGAGCCAGCTAAACAACATACACACAACTACTACAGCCAACAGCGATTAGCGGTTCAGCTGAACTAGTTAATGGAGTTCCTATGTCTTTATTGATCTAGGTTTGTACACAGGGGTACAGCAATGCTGGAACAAAAAAGGGCCTTCCCCAAACTGTTACCACTTGGTTGAGGAGCACAGTTGTCTAAAATGTCTTTGTATACTGTAGCATTAATTGAACCCTTCACTGTAAACATCTGAACACCATCATTTGGAGGGGTGTCCCCATACATTAGTACAAACAGTACGCATAATGGCAAGCTATTTAGCTTGGCAGTACCCACATAAACACTATATTGTCAAATGTATGGAGACGCCTGCCTTTACACACACATGAGCTTTAATGGCATCCCAGTCTTAGTCCGTAGGGTTCAATATTGAGTTGGCCCCCCCTTTGGTCCAAATCATTTGGTGGAGGGGGGATTATGGTGTGGGGTTGTTTTTCAGGGGTTGGGCTTGGCCCCTTAGTTCCAGTGAAGGGAACTCTTAAGGCCCATACACATGGTACAACGGTTGTACAACAATGGTCACACAACAGCTTGTTGTACGATCATCCGACCGTTAGTACGCGTGAGTAGAACAGCCGACGTGCGACAGTCGTACAACAGAAGTTGGATGAGCAGACTAGAAAACTTTTGTTGTACAACAAGCGGTCGTACCACTGTTGCACCGTGTGTACAGAGAAGTTGGGCCAACAAAGTTGTACGTGCAAAACACGCATGCTTAGAAGTCAGGAACGGCCGGAAGTGTCCGTTCGTCTAAACCCACGTTCTTAATTTACAAATCACATTCCGCTGAAATTAAACTAATATTATATTAAAAACTGCTAATTTCTGCAAAAACGTACTACATGCTTTTCTGCAGCTTCTCCATTGAAGTTTACTGAACCAAAAAAAGCACCGTTTTGTGTTGAAAAAAGTCCTTGACCCTTTCCAAATATAAAGCGGCTGAAAAAAGCATTGATGTGAAAGTGTCTCATAGGAAACCATGTTAAATAAACTGTAGTGGGTTTCTGCAAAAAAGCGACAAAAAAATGCATAGGTGTGACCCAGGCCTGTGTTCCCTCTGTGTGTTCTAACTGTGTGGGGGCTGGGCTGGCAGGGGCATAACAGATCTGCTTGTTCCTGATCACTGGGAACAGTAGATCACAGTCATGTCCCCTTTCTGCCTCTGTGAGCCGCAGTACAGCTACGCCAATTTGTGCAGGAGAGCCAACCTGCTGCTGTATAACGATTGGCGGCTGGTTGGCAAGCGGTTAAATGTAATTGTAATGCCTTCTATTACCTCCAGTCTATCAGCCTACACCTTCTCTGGGTTCAAGCAGGTTTTTTTTTTTAACAACAAAAATGTTATACTTACCTGCTCTGTGTAATGGTTTTGCACAGAGCATCCCGAAAACCTCCTCTTCTGGAGTCCCCCACCAACGCTTGTGGCTCCTCCTGCCTTCGGAGTGCCCCTATACCAAGGTGCAAAGTATAGTATAGCGCGCCCCTATAGCAAGGTGCAAAGTATAGTATAGAGTGCCCCTATAGCAAGGTGCAAAGTATAGTATAGAGTGCCCCTATAGCAAGGTGCAAAGTATAGTATAGAGTGCCCCTATAGCAAGGTGCAAAGTATAGTATAGAGTGCACCTATAGCAAGGTGCAAAGTATAGTATAGAGTGCCCCTATATAGCAAGGTGCAAAGTATAGTATAGAGAGCCCCTATAGCAAGGTGCAAAGTATAGTATAGAGTGCCCCTATAGCAAGGTGCAAAGTATAGTACAGAGTGCACCTATAGCAAGGTGCAAAGTATAGTATAGAGTGAACCTATAGCAAGGTGCAAAGTATAGTATAGAGTGCCCCTATAGCAAGGTGCAAAGTATAGTATAGAGTGCACCTATAGCAAGATGCAAAGTATAGTATAGAGAGCCCCTATAGCAAGGTGCAAAGTATAGTATAGAGAGTCCCTATAGCAAGGTGCAAAGTATAGTAAAGAGTGCACTTATAGCAAGGTGCAAAGTATAGTATAAAGTGCACCTATAGCAAGGTGCAAAGTATAGTATAGAGTGCACCTATAGCAAGGTGCAAAGTATAGTATAAAGTGCACCTATGGCAAGGTGCAAAGTATAGTATAGAGAGCCCCCGTAGCAAGGTGCAAAGTATAGTATAGAGAGCCCCCGTAACAAGGTGCAAAGTATAGTATAGAGAGCCCCTATAGCAAGGTGCAAAGTATAGTATAGAGAGCCCCTATAGCAAGGTGCAAAGTATAGTATAGAGAGTCCCTATAGCAAGGTGCAAAGTATAGTAAAGAGTGCACTTATAGCAAGGTGCAAAGTATAGTATAAAGTGCACCTATAGCAAGGTGCAAAGTATAGTATAGAGTGCACCTATAGCAAGGTGCAAAGTATAGTATAAAGTGCACCTATGGCAAGGTGCAAAGTATAGTATAGAGAGCCCCCGTAGCAAGGTGCAAAGTATAGTATAGAGAGCCACCGTAGCAAGGTGCAAAGTATAGCATAGAGTGCACCTATAGCAAGGTGCAAAGTATAGTATAGAGTGCCCCTATAGCAAGGTGCAAAGTATAGTATAGAGTGCACTTATAGCAAGGTGCAAAGTATAGTATAGAGTGCACCTATAGCAAGGTGCAAAGTATAGTATAGAGAGCCCCCATAGCAAGGTGCAAAGTAAAGTATAGAGTGCACCTATAGCAAGGTGCAAAGTATAGTACAGAGTGCCCCTATAGCAAGGTGCAAAGTATAGTATAGAGTGCCCCTATAGCAAGGTGCAAAGTATAATATAGAGTGCCCCTATAGCAAGGTGCAAAGTATAGTATAGAATGCACCTATAGCAAGGTGCAAAGTATAGTATAGAGTGCACCTATAGCAAGGTGCAAAGTATAGTATAGAGTGCACCTATGGCAAGGTGCAAAGTATAGTATAGAGAGACCCCGTAGCAAGGTGCAAAGTATAGTATAGAGAGCCCCTAAAGCAAGGTGCAAAGTATAGTATAGAGAGCCCCTATAGCAAGGTGCAAAGTATAGTATAGAGAGTCCCTATAGCAAGGTGCAAAGTATAGTATAGAGTGCACTTATAGCAAGGTGCAAAGTATAGTATAGAGTGCACCTATAGCAAGGTGCAAAGTATAGTATAGAGAGCCCCTATAGCAAGGTGCAAAGTATAGTATAGAGAGCCCCTATAGCAAGGTGCAAAGTATAGCATAGAGTGCACCTATAGAAAGGTGCAAAGTGTAGTATAGAGTACACCTATAGCAAGGTGCAAAGTATAGTATAGAGAGCCCCTATAGCAAGGTGCAAAGTATAGTATAGAGTGCCCCTATAGCAAGGTGCAAAGTATAGTATAGAGTGCCCCTATAGCAAGGTGCACAGTATAGTATAGAGTGCACCTATAGCAAGGTGCAAAGTATAGTATAGAGTGCCCCTATAGCAAGGTGCAAAGTATAGTATAGAGTGCCCCTATAGCAAGGTGCAAAGTATAGTATAGAGTGCCCCTATAGCAAGGTGCAAAGTATAGTATAGAGTGCACTTATAGCAAGGTGCAAAGTATAGTATAGAGTGCCCCTATATAGCAAGGTGCAAAGTATAGTATAGAGTGCCCCTATAGCAAGGTGCAAAGTATAGTATAGAGTGCCCCTATAGCAAGGTGCAAAGTAAAGTATAGAGTGCCCCTATAGCAAGGTGCAAAGTATAGTATAGAGTGCATTTATAGCAAGGTGCAAAGTATAGTATAGAGTGCACTTATAGCAAGGTACAAAGTATAGTATAGAGTGCACTTATAGCAAGGTAAAAATACTTCTGACTTTAGAACCACTCTCTTCCTGCCCAGGACTACATGTCCCATGAGGCATTGCTCCTCACACATTCACAAGTTCTCAGGCTCTTACTGACATGAATGGAAGGTGTACTGAGCTGTATGTGTGCTGCACTGTATTTCCTGATATGTAAACAAATAATGCATTCTGTATGCAGGCCAACTAATTTCCTGGCTGAGTAATCGATTATGAAAATAGTTGACATCTATTTTCATAATTGATTAGTTGTCGATTAATCAATTAGTTGATTACTACATTGTACAGCACCTTGCTGGCTCCTCCCACCAATCATAAACTATCATAGCATAGGGAATCCAAGTGATAACATCATTGGGTCTAAAACTATTATTCTTTATTATTACGCAGGAGTTATATAGTACCAACAGTGTGCACAGCACTTTATAAAATAGAGGGAGACAGTACAGTTATAATACAATGATGATAAAAATAATTTAAAAAGTAAAAAAATATTTTTTTTAAATTGTAAAATATAATGTAAATAATTAAGGGCTCCTTCACACAGGTTCTCTGGCCCATGCAATGTGAATGAGCGGTTTGTTGCTGTCTGTTACTCTATGGGGATGCAGCAGCTGCATGAACTCAGCCGCAGGTCCTAATTTGACAGGTGTACAGGTGCAGGGCAGTGGCCCCGAATGTATACTGGCCGCATTTGGGGCCGTACACCTGCATCCGCACATCTGTCAAATTTGGACTTGCGGCTGTGTTCATACAGCTGCTGCATCCCCACACTGTACAGTCCATAGCACCTATGTGGAGTTGCAGGTGACACGGATTCATAGGTAGGAGGAGAACCAGGAAGGCCAAGGGAGTAACATTGTTTTTGAGGAGAAGCTGGTGGTCAACTGTGTTGAAGACAGTAGACAGGTCTAAGAGCAGCAGTACGGAGTATTGGCTATTGATTTTATCAATTTGTTATTGGTGAGTTTAAGAAGGGCTGTTTCTGTGGGCGAAAGCCAAACTGTAAGTAGTAGAAGGTCGTTATCCGCGAGGTAGCAGCTCAGACAATTGTAGACTAGTTTAGAAGTAAATGGGAGCAAGGAGGCGAGTTTTGGGTTTTTTAGACCGGTGGGGTCCAACAAGTGCTTTTTAAGTATGGGGGTGATCAGTGCGTTTTATAGTGGAGGAGAAGATGCCAGTATGTAGGGCAGGACAGGGTGGTCGTCACATCCTCCATGCTCCCCTCCTCGTTGGGCGCCAAGCGAGGGTCACATGTGAGGCCTACCCCAGGGTTGGTGCATTTGGGCTACGCTAGGCACCTTGAACAGGGTCACTACCATACACATGGGGTACCTTTACTTGAGCCCCACTCATGACCCAGTAGATGACAAACATGAATAAACTCTAGCAAACTCTCTTGATGTAGCAAGCATCATGGTTACTTGTGCATTTAGGAAGGACAGGCAGAGCCAATGCCCTCTCCACCGCTGATATCACCGATGATATCACTGCTACCTTACTCCAAGTAACGGTATGGGGTCCTGCCGTGCACCTAGATTGGGCTCCATGTGTGCACTTTACTTAACTCTTTCTCTCCCGAACCTGTGTACAGGGTGAGGGCCCTGGCGGTACAGATCTGCTCTTGTTACTATGGAAGACGGACCACGGCCGAAGCAGTGCCAACAACATCTCTCTCTCTCTGCAAGTGGCTGCCTCACCCATCATGTACACTCTTAAAGACAGGCTGCTGGAGAACCCTTCGTTCCCCCTGGTAACCACTTTATCTTCACATTATATTAACGCTGGTACTGCTGTCTTCTTACTTCAAAGTGTTTAGCGACCTGAGCCTTACACTATATGTGCCGGTTACTTACATTGCACCCTTTTAGTAACTTCAGACCAGGCAAGGGAAAAGTTTCAAAAAGATTTACTGAAGAACAAATTAACATGATGACAATCACAGGTAACAGTGCAGAATAAAGTGCAGACATTGCCCTAGCGCCCTTACTCCCTAACTACAAGCTTGTGGCTGCCCCAGCATACCTGCTTAGATTAAAGTGGTGTTAAAGTCTTGTCAGCCATTTTTTACCTACAGGTAAGTTTATAATAAAGCTTACCTGTAGGTAAAATGAATATCTCCTAAACGATCACTGTTTGGGAGATATTCCATGGAGCAGCAGCCGGTGAGGTCTGTGCTATAAACAGTGACTCCTGTGAGGTCATCGTTGCTCGGCCAGTCATACGGCCAGAGTCAGCAGACCCATGAAGATAGAAGCCCTGCCAGCGGTGACAGTGCGCTGCTGGAGGACTTTGTTTTAAGACAAGTCTCTCACAATGTGCTAGTATGCGATGCAAAAAGGGGCTGGAAGGGGGTAGTCACCTCATAAATAGGCATAAGTCATGCCAGTAGGGGCAGTCGGGTGGAAGATGGAGTGCTGAGAAGGCTGTTGGAGGCCCTTGCAGGGTGTCCCCTAGTCTAAGGGGGGTGACCTCGGGCCTGGGGCTCAGGTGCTCTAGGGACTCTCTAGAACACATCGAGGAATCCTATTCTGGAGGCACGGGAGCAAGTGTGAGGACAGCAGGAGCAGTTCAGCACATCCGGGAGATCTCCTGAGAAGTCAGCCTTGTGGGCTAGTGAGTGTTCAGTCTGGGAGGACCGTGGAAAGGGACAGCTGCAGCCAGATAGGCAGGCAGTGTGTGATGAGGTGGTGCTGGGTTCAGTGACCACGGGAGGAAGTGCTGGGAATATGTAAGCTGTCAGGGGCGTAACGATAGGGGTTGCAGGGGTTGCAATTGCAACCGGGCCCCATGGTCCAGGGGGCCCATGTGCCTCCCTTGTACACCTGAATAGGAGGGATGGCGGGGGGTGGCATTTAGAGGACCCAATCTCCTCCATTTTCCTTTATCCAGTTTACTTGTCTTCTGCTGTTCCCAGGGCCCCTGTGTGCTTCCCTGGTCCCCCTGGGGCCTGCTGCAGAACTTGTGAAAGGGCCCCACTGCAGTACCGTAATAAAGGGACCCACAATAGGAGTAAAGGGCCCCAGGATCAGTGGGAAGAGGGAAGGGCCCTGGCCAGGGGTCGGGGGGCCCTTCATAATTTCTTGCACCGGGGCCCTGAAGGTTCTAGTTACGCCTCTGTAAGCTGTGTCACCCTAACTTCAAGTATAGGGGCTGCGAGTCTCTGCCTGTAATTGCAACAACAAATTGCAACAAGGTGACACAGCTGGAGTTCTGCAAGCAAGTGTGCACTGGAGGAAGAGGTTGGAGTTGTATATAGACTGTATATAGAGCAGTGGCGGCCAGTGGAAGTTTTTTTGTGGGGGGCCGCAAAAATTACGTTACCAACACTCCAAGCCCCCCCCCCACCCCGTCGGTCGGCCGGTCAATCACACTTACCCCATCGTGGCTTCCCATGCTCAGTGGCGGCCTCCCGTTCCCCTGCTCTCCATGAGTCTCCATGGCGGTGGTGGTTTCCGTTTCCTCCCTTCTTCTCGGCGGCCAAACGGGAGTCTTCTCTTTTCGGCCAATCAGAAGCCCGCTTCTCATTGGCCGGATTGAAGATCAGTGTTACAACAGAGAATTTTCATTTGCTATTGTAACATTTACGGGTCTCGCGGCGCAATGCTCTACACCACGAGCCACAGTATTTTAAAGCCTATTAGAGCCTATGGCTCTAATCAGGTGCTTCAAAAAATACCCCCGCTGCTGTAATTTAGGCGCCCGGCATCCTGAAAGAGGCCGGGCCCTGGAATAGGGGTTGGCCCCACGGCCATGGATAGATTCATGCTATTGCTATGCACATAGGGGTTGGCTAGGACAGATGGGGAGACATCCAGGTGCATCTAATGGACGGGCCTCCCCTGATATAGAGACGTTGTCCCTGAAGTTTGTCAAGTGGGCATCCCATAATACCCCTAACCCCATCAAATGTATTACCCTCAATAAAACAAAAAAAAGTCATGGACTTTTCTCTGACTCTGTGTGACTGTGAAAATTTGGTGTGCCTGGCTGTGCAGGGTGGGGGATCCCAGTTCATCTGCGACCCTTAAGGGGGTGCTCTACAGATTCCAGCAATTCTCTGGTCCTCCAAACAGCATTCCATCCCAATCCGACTCTGTCTGTCCCTTATTCTCTTCCCCTTTTCTAGCCTCAGGCTTTCTCCCCTCCCGGGTGTGGACCCTCCATTCCTTTTATATCATATGGAACCTATGGGCCAGACCCAGCAAAACCTGCCAAACAGAAAACCTGGAAACACACTTAAAGCGGAGTTCCACCCAGAAGTGGAACTTCTGCTTTTGGTCCACCTCCCCAGCTCTGGATGCTGCAACAGAGCTTTTGGGGAGGGGGGGGGGGGGGGTGTTGATACCTGATTTTTTTTGGGTACTTCCGCCCCGGTCGCTTTAGGCGATTGGAAGTGGAAGGTCTCCTTTCCCCTCCCTTCCAAAGTCTTCTGGGACACAGGACAGGTCCTAGAAGACTTCGGGACCAATCACAAAGCGTAGCACCGCTCGCGCATGCGCAGTGAGCGCCCGGCCGTGAAGCCACGGCCAGGTGCCCACAGTAGCAATGCCGGCGCCGCGGAGGGGAGGGGAGAGGAGTGAGGCTCCGTGCGGCTCCATCGATGGACTGGGAGACAGGTGAGTGTCTGTTTATTAAAAGTCGGCAGCTACACTTTTTGTAGCTGCTGACTTTTAATAAACATAAGGAAAGGGTGGAACTCCGCTGTAACTCTTAGCTTCCCGACTGGACAGTATAAACGGGCAGCCCTAACTTCAATATTGAATGTGGTGGTAAAGCTGGTAAGTTAATTGGAGGAGATGACTGAGCAGTGGCAAAGTCACCGCTAATCACATACAGTATCTCACAAAAGTGAGTACACCCCTAAGTGAAAATGTCCAAATTGGGCCCAAAGTGTCAATATTTTGTGTGGCCACCATTATTTTCCAGAATTGCCTTAACCCTCTTGGGCATGGAGTTCACCAGAGCTTCACAGGTTGCCACTGGAGTCCTCTTCCATTCCTCCATGAAGACATCACCGAGCTGGTGGATGTAAGAGACCTTGCGCTCCTCCACCTTCCTTTGAGGATGCCCCACAGGTGCTTAATAGGGTTTAGGTCTGGAGACATGCTTGGCAGTCCATCACCTTTACCCTCAGCTTACCCTTAGCAAGGCAGTGGTTATCTTGGAGGTGTTTTTGGTGTAGTTATCAGGTGGGAATACTGCCCTGCTGCCCAGTCTCCGAAGGGACGGGATCGTGTTCTGCTTCAGTATGTCACAGTACATGTTGGCATTCATGGTTCCCTCAATGAACTGTAGCTCTCCAGTGCAGGCAGCACTCATACAGCCCCAGACCATGACACTCCCACCACCATGCTTGACTGTAGTCAAGACACACTTGTCTTTGTACTCCTCACCTGGTTGCCACCACACACGCTTGACACCATCTGAACCAAATAAGTTTATCTTGGTCTCATCAGACCACAGGACATGGTTCCATAATCCATGTCCTTAGTCTGCTTGTCTTCAGCAAACTGTTTGCAGGCTTTCTTGTGCATCATCTTTAGAAGAGGCTTCCTTCTGGGACGACAGCCATGCAGACCAATTAGATGCAGTGTGCGGCGTATGGTCTGAGCACTGACAGGCTGACCCCCCACCCCTTCAACCTCTGCAGCGATGCTGGCAGCACTCATACGTCTATTTTCCAAAGACAACCTCTGAATATGACACTGAGCACATGCACTCAACTTCTTTGGTCGACCACGGAGAGACCTGTTCTGAGTGCAACCTGTCCTTTTAAATCGCTGTATGGTATTTTACCACCGTGCTGCAGCTCAGTTTCAGGGTCTTGGCAATCTTCTTATAGCCTAGACCAGGGGTAGGGAACCTGAGGCTCTCCAGCTGTTGTAGAACTACATTTCCCATCATGCTTCTGGGAGTAATTGTATCCATCAGCCTTGCAATGCCTCATGGTAAATGTAGTTCTACAACAGCTGGAGAGCTGCAAGTTCCCTACCCCTGGCCTAGACCATCTTTATGTAGAGCAACAATTGTTTTTCAGATCCTCAGAGAGTTCTTTGCCATGAGGTGTCATGCTGAACTTCCAGTGACCAGTATGAGAGAGTGAGACACCTGCTCCCCATTCACACCTGAGACCTTGTAGCACTAACGAGTCACATGACAGCGGGAAGGGAAAATGCTAATTAGTCCCAATTTGGACATTTTCACTTAGGGTGTACTCACTTTTGTTGCCAGAGGTTTAGACATTAATGGCTGTGTGTTGAGTTATTTTGAGGGGACAGCAAATTTACACTGTTATACAAACTGTACACTCACTACTTTACATTGTAGCAAAGTGTCATTTCTTCAGTGTTGTCACATGAAAAGATAGAATAACATATTTACAAAAATGTGAGGGGTGTACTCACTTTTGTGAGATACTGTATATCTTTTTTTTTTAATGACTGGCAATATCTTGGGCAGTGGGCGAGTTAGTCGTTGGTGGTGGGGAATAAAGTAGAGAGCTAAGGGTAGAAAAGAGTTGATGAGTATTGGATGAGAGGGAGTGAATGAGAGTGATAAAACTATTGGCAGCACAAGCAGAGGAATTATATTTTCGGAGAGCAGATTTATACAGGGCAGGGGAAGGCAAAATACAAACGGATTAACCACTTCCCTTCCTTAGGCAGTTTACAGATGGCTTCAGGTTGAAGTGGTTATACCAGGACCATGGTTGAGGCTCCTATAACCCCATAATAACCCCAGAACCATAATCCCGGTACCGCTTTTTACAGGAGATTCTCTTTTAGGTAAAAGCAGGGCTTTTTTTTCAGTGGGAACGCATTTCTTGGACCTCCAGCACTTAAATGTATGTAATAGCAAGGGGTGTGGGGTGTGCTGGATGGTCTATTGATGCTGGATGCTGGGGGATCTGTTATCTCTAGTGGGGATCTGCTTTTGTGTGAGGGTCTATTGTTGCTGCTGGAGGATATATATTGTTACTGGGGATCTTATGTTGCTGGTAGGAATCTAATATTGAGGGAGTGGTCTATTGTTGCTGTATGCTTGAGGGTCTATTGTTGTAGGCTGCTGGGAGATCTGTTGGGTGGTCTAATGTTGCCTGGAATTTTTTTTTGTTGTGGGTGGTCCATTATTGCTGTGTGTGGGGGGTCTATTGTTGTGTGGGGGAACTATTGTTGCTGGGGTAGTGTTCTATTGTTTCTGGGGGGACTTATTGCTGCTGGGGTGGGGTCTATTGTTGCTTGGGGGAGTCTATTAATGTGTGTGGGATCTATTCTTGCTGGGGAAACCTATTGTTGCTGGGGTGGGGTCCATTGTTGCTTGGGGGAGTTATTAATGTGTGAGGGATCTATTGTTGCTGGGGAAACCTATTGTTGCTGGGGTGAGGTCTGTTGTTGCTGGGGGGACCTATTGTTGCTGGAGGAATCTATTGTTGTGTGAGGGATCTATTTTTGTTGGGGTGGGGTCTACTGTTGTCGAGGGGACCTATTTCTGTTGGGGTGGGGTCTATTGTTGCTGGGGGGAGTGTATTGTTGTATGAAGGATCTATTGTCGCTGGGGTGGGGTGTTTTGTTACTGGGGGATCTATTGTTGCTGGCTCCAGGGGATCTATTTTACCGCTTTTCTTGTTATTAGACAAGAACAAATTCCATACAAATTAATTTAGCACCCCAAAGTGATACTTGGAACAGTACTGGGAGGTGGGTAGGGGGTGGAACCAAGAGATGGGGCTCAGAGGAGTGTAGGGCATGTAGACAAGGGGAGACTCAGAAGCGGGGAGCTCCTGCACCCATTCTCTGAGAAAAAAAAGCCCTGGGTAAAAGTGATACGAGCGGCTACACAGCCACTGGATCACTTTTCCAGGTAGTGAAAGGGGGTACCCCTCCCAACCACCGCCTTTACCGGGCTGTCCTATCTGATCGGGAGGCCCCCAGCAGCATCGGCTTCCTCAGACATCGTGAGAGGAACTTATGTTGTTCCTCCCACTGTGGGACGTCAGAAACCAGAAGCGGCGAGGATTTTGTCAGTTCCAGTTTTGGTCTGATGATGTAAATAATCTGTTACCAGCTTGTGAAAGCATCTGATCAAACCGATCCTGGTTTGATCAGATGCTTTGGAGGCCATTCCTTGTTCATCCCTTGTGATAGCAATAAAGTTGATCCAAAATAAAAAAAAAGAAAGGTACAGTGTAAAAAAATGTAGATATAAAAAACATTTCAAGTATCCCATCTCCCCATGCTCCCGCACAAATGCAAACATGCACATAAGTCGCGCCCGCATATGTAAACGGCGATCGCACCACACATGTGAGGCATCGCCGTAGACATCAGAGCGAGAACAATAATTCTAGCACCAGACCCCCTGTGAAACTCTACACTAATATCCTGTAAAGGCTTTTAAAGTGTCACCTATGAACATTTTTAGGTACAGTACTTTGGCGCTGTTCCACGGGCGTACGCAATTTTAAAGAGTAACATGTTAGGTATCGGTTTACTCGACATAACATTATCTTTTATGGAGTACTAAAAAAACTGGCACTGTAATGTTCTTGTGTTCACTAAAATGTATTTTATCCTGAAAAATTTGCTTTTGATTAACCGATGCCCAAATATTGCGTGACATAAAAAATTGCAACAATCAACATCCATCATTTTATTCTCCAGGATCTCTGCTTAAGAATATATAATGTTTGGAGGCTCTAAGTATTTTTCTATCAAAAAACAAAAAAAAAAGATGATTTTGCTTGTATGAGAGAAATGTCAGAATTGGCCTGTGCTGGAGGTGGCTAAACATTTAACAATGCTCAGTGGAAGTTTCCTATCAGTGGATTTTCCTATCAGCATGCCTCAACAACTAACTAAACTCTGGCTCCCTCTGCTGGTGACATATGATTAGTGCACATGTATCACTGTAGCAGCTTTACTGGAGCATCTCACCAGCATTTAGTCTAGGGGGAGGCATTTAAAAAGGGTGCAAATTATTAGTTTTTTTTAAAAAAAAATGTTTATTCAAATTCTGATCAGCCTTTAAAGTGTAACTAGAGCCAAAATGCTTTTTTGGGGGTTAGAGTAGGTTAAAACCCTGTTGCCAGGTTTTTAGTGCGGTCTGTCTTATTGCAGTTTGTAAGAATTTCCTTCACTTCATTTCCCAGGAACAAAACAGGAAATGTCTCTAAAGCAAAGGAAAATCCCCTCTTAGGGCTCATTTTCACATACAGCTAACATGGTCACTACTCTGAAAGGCGATTAGCTCTGGATTGCTTTTCAGAGGGCATATGACATGCGGTGAAAAAGCGATATGTTGCCTCATCACCATCTGTTCTTATTCACAAAATGCGATCCCAGCACACCTCAACAGCATGCATTGCATGCATCTGCAAAGCAGTTAAATGGATGGTGTTCATCGGCAATAATACTGTCTGAAAGCAAAATTTCATTTGCGTCATGGAATGTTTACAGCCCTGAGTAGCTGCAGGTTTTTTTGTTCAGGTGGGTGGTTGAACCGCAGCCCACCCACTTGATTTTACTGCCCCTGTCTGCATGTGTGAACAAGCCTTTAGGGCCAATAATATCTTGGTGATGCACTAATGTGCATTTGATTGGGCTGCCTATGAGCTTCATCAAATGGACTAATGGACATGTATAGCGCCCCCCCCTAGGAGTCGCTGGTTAAGAAGGGTTCTCTGTTCCTTGCCTTGACCTCCATAAGAACTTCAGCCCTTCTGACACACTAGGTTGAGTGTACAAAGCATGCAATACCACAGAACATCGCTGAAAGTAATATCTGGTAACCAGCAATACACCCATGTCCAAGAAACAGGCACTGAACCAGGTAGCAAAGGCAAGCTTAATATATTGTCCCCCCCGATATGGTAGGTAAAGGGGCAAGCATGAAAATGGATTACTAAAGGC
>BLSH010071085.1:59327-85393 GCA_018402905.1 Glandirana rugosa | reverse complement strand
CCCCCCCCCCCCCCCCCCCGATATGGTAGGTAAAGTGGCAAGCATGAAAATGGATTACTAAAGGTGGTAACACAATTTAGTGATTAGTAATAAGGACTAGGCATAGAACGACACTTGGCATCCGGATCAGAAAATAATAACGGTTATTTAATAACAGTAATAACGGTTGATTTGCCGAATAAAGACTATACTGCCGAGGTGCATAAATGGTGACTATGCTAGGCCTAGACCGGCAGGATGTGCACTGTCAATAAAAATGAAAGAAAGGGGAGAAAGTTTTAAAAAAGACTTGCAGGATGCTGGAGGGACAATCCTTTATGTCAGTGGTTCTGAACTCCTGTCTTTGGGACCCACTAACAGGCCAGGTTTGTAGGATAACTGGTGATATCATTTGCTGCTCAGTGATTGCAGTATTCTAGTCTGCATCTCCCCAAGGTAATACTTAAAATCTGGCCTGTTGGTGGGTCTTGAGGACAGGAGTTGAGAACCACTGCTTTATGTTGTTCTTCTGCCGGCTATCGTTGGGGCTCTTTAAGAAGCAGTTGTGCAGTTAACAACCATTTTAGTAAACCAGCATGCAATATTGTTGCAGTAAAGATGCAGTAAAGATGTGGTATAAGTGTGGTACAGGTGCAGTGTAGATGTGGGTTAAATGCAGTGATAGCTCAGTCTTACTGCAGTATGGGGCTGGTATAGGTGCAGTGTAGTTTTGGTAGAAGTGTGGTATAGGGTTGGTATAGCTGCGGTATGGGTTGGATGCACTTGGTGTCCTGCTCTCAGCGGCTCAGTCTCTGCTAGCAGTGTCAATAATGGGCATATAACTCTCTCACCAGTCCCTGATGATGATGCGGGGACCTCTCGCTGTAGAAGGGAGGGGCCCCTCGGTCACTCCCCAAAAGCCTCCGTCGATCAGCGATGGGAAGCAGAAGGTGAGTGGACAGTCGTCTCTCTGCAGCAGCGGTTCAGGATCTGTGAAGGGAGAGGGCTGGGCTGACCTCTGGTGTCCTCACTCTCAGGTTTGCATCCCCGCTGACAATTGAATACTCAGATAGAGGCATACCTCCCAATTGTCCCTGATTTTGAGGGACTGTCCCTGATTTGGAAGAATGTCCCTCTGTCCCTCTTTCCTCCTCATTTGTCTCTCATTTTGGTCTGATGCATATTCCTATATACAGTATCTCACAAAAGTGAGTACACCCCTCACATGTTTGTAAATATTTTATTCTATCTTTTCATGTGACAACACTGAAGAAATGACACTTTGCTACAATGTAAAGTAGTGAGTGTACAGCTTGTATAACAGTGTAAATTTGCTGTCCCCTCAAAATAACTCAACACACAGCCATTAATGTCTAAATCGCTGGCAACAAAAGTGAGTACACCCCTAAGTGAAAATGTCCAAACTGGGCCCAAAGCGTCAATATTTTGTGTGGCCACCATTATTTTCCAGCACTGCTTTAACCCTCTTGGGCATAGAGTTCACCAGAGCTGCACAGGTTGCCACTGGAGTCCTCTTCCACTCCTCCATGACGACATCACAGAGCTGGTGGATGTTAGAGACCTTGCGCTCCTCCACCTTCTGTTTGAGGATGCCCCACAGATGCTCAATAGGGTTTAGGTCTGGAGACATGCTTGGCCAGTCCATCACCTTTACCCTGAGCTACTTTAGCAAGGAGGTGGATGTCTTGGAGGTGTGTTTGGGGTCATTATCATGTTGGAATATTGCCCTGCGGCCCAGGCTCCGATGGGAGGGGATCATGCTCTGCATCAGTATGTCACAGTACATGTTGGCATTCATGGTTCCCTCAATGAACTGTAGCTCCCCAGTGTCGGCAGCACTCATGCAGCCCCAGACCATGACACTCCCACCACCATGCTTGACTGTAGGCAAGACACACTTGTCTTTGTACTCCTCACCTGGTTGCCGCCATACATGCTTGACAACATCTGAACCAAATAAGTTTATCTTGGTCTCATCAGACCACAGGACATGGTTCCAGTAATCCATGTCCTTAGTCTGCTTGTCTTCAGCAAACTGTTTACAGGCTTTCTTGTGCATCATCTTTAGAAGAGGCTTCTTTCTGAGTTGACAGCCATGCAGACCAATTTAAAGCGGAGGTCCGGGCTAAAAAAAAAAATTAAAAGTCAGCAGCTACACATACAGTAGCTGCTGACTTTTAATATTAGGACACTTACCTGTCCTGGAGTCCAGCGATGTCGGCACCCGCCGCCGATCTTTGGATCGGGGGACGGGTGCAGCCGTCTCCATCGCGGGTAAGGGAACCCGGACGTGTAAGCAGTACAGCTTCACGCCGGGCACCTTACTGCGCATGCGCGAGCTCTGCCGCGCTCTGCTACTGGCCAGGCGGCCAGTAGCAGAGCGAGCAGGGAGGAGGGAGCCGGGCTTCTGACGTCAGCGGCCGCCGGCCAGAGCTCCCGGAAGTGTGGAAAAGGACACCTGTCTAAAGACAGGTGTCCTCTTCCCCCTCCCCCCCGAAAGGTGCCAAATGTGACACCTGAGGGGGGGAGGAATCCAACCAGCGGAAGTTCCACTTTAGGGTGGAACTCCGCTTTAATGCAGTGTACTGCGTATGGTCTGAGCACTGACAGGCTGACCCCCCACCCCTTCAACCTCTGCAGCAATGCTGGCAGCAATCATATGTCTATTTCCCAAAAAGAACCTCTGGATATGATGCCGAGCACCTGCACTCAACCCCTTTGGTCGACCATGGCGAGGTCTGTTCTTAGTGGAACCTGTCCTGTTAAACCGCTGTATGGTCTTGGCCACCGTGCTGCAGCTCAGTTTCAGGGTCTTGGCAATCTTCTTATAACCTAGATCAGTGTTTCCCAACCCAGTCCTCAAGGCACACCAACAGGTCATGTCTTCAGGATTTCCATTTTTTTGCACAGGTGATTTGATCAGTTTCACTGCCTTAGTAATTACCACAGCTGTTTCATCTGAGGGAAATCCTGAAAACATGACCTGTTGGTGTGCCTTGAGGACTGGGTTGGGAAACACTGACCTAGATCATCTTTATGTAGAGCAACAAATCTTTTTTTCAGATCCTCAGAGAGTTCTTTGCCATGAGGTGCCATGTTGAACTTCCAGTGACCAGTATGAGAGAGTGAGAGCGATAACATCAAATTTAACACACCTGCTCATTATTCACACCTGAGACCTTGTAACACTAACAAGTCACATGACACCGGGGAGGGAAAAAGGCTAATTGGGCCCAATTTGGACATTTTCACTTAGGGGTGCACTCACTTTTGTTGCCAGTGGTTTATACATTAACCTCCCTGTCCCTGGAGGTATGATTATTTCAGATTTTTGGTGCTGAAAGCGGTACGATTATTTTGCATGAAAATTTAGCGTTTTATATTGTAGGCCTGTAATTCTTAGGAATAACTCACTTAAATCTGTTTAAACAAGAGTCTAGTAGACATCCCGGGTATGATAAAGTTTGACACATGAAATCATAAATTATAATATAATAAATAACTAAAAATAATTATCAAAAATAATAACATAATAGTAATAAAATGTATTCAATAATGTAATTAAATCAAAAACGCAGAAATTTGCTCAGTTGCAGAATTGTCGCTGTCGTCACTTTCAGTCTCTGATGATAAATTTCCCCAAAAATCAGTATCACTCAATTCTGCAAATGATTCTTATTTACTATCGCTGTTTTCTAGCCGATCAAAAAACACTTTTGATGTAAAGGGGCACTTTTTGGTTGCCATGGACGTTCTCATGTTTCCAGGCATAAAGAATGACATATAGAATATAAAAGTGCATGCAGGGCACTGGGCAAACCACTAGGGACAAAGGGGGTGTGAAATGATTTCATACAGTAATGTAATCTATAAGATTACAGTGTACTGCATGTGCTGTGTGTGTTTCATTTTTTGAATTTGCCGCAGGTCTCCGCCCCCGTGCAACGCGACGCTCGTAGGGAACAGAGGCATCGGGCGGAGGACACAGCCCGCAGATACGGCGGGGGACATCGGTGGATCCAGGGGAGGGGACAAGGGGAGTAATGCTGCCTTGGATCCAGCAATGCAATCCCGAGTGTGGTTCCGGGTTACCGCTAATGGTACTGAAATTCCACCCCGAGCCACACTTGGGAATACCACCAGGGAGGTTAATGGCTGTGTGTTGAGTTATTTTGAGGGGACAGCAAATTTACACTGTTATACAAGCTGTACACTCACTACTTTACATTGTAGCAAAGTGTAATTTCTTCAGTGTTGTCACATGAAAAGATATAATAAAATATTTACACAAATCTGAGGGTGTGCTCACTTTTGTGAGATACTGTATAAAATTAACTATTTATCTATCAAAAAGTGTTTTATAGTGCTAAAGCTTTCATCCAGTTTCTAAATTACTGCATTTGTACATTTAAAAAGCCCATAAAAAGGAATAGAAGTGGGAAAAAAAGCATTTGTGGGTTTAACAAATTTTTTTTTGAATAAATCTCCTTTAAGGGGGCGTGGCAGGGGGTGTGTCCTATGCCTATATACTTTTGCTAATAGGTGTCCCTCATTCCCATCTCAGAAAATTGGTAGGTATGTAGAGGTGCTCTGCTCTCTCTCTCCTTGGTGCCAAGAGAGTGAACTTTCCTGGACAATTTATTTAAAAAATCCTCTTTCTACTCCTCCTACTCCGCAGTGTCTATTGATATCTGTAGTCCATAGAGTCTATGGGTCCTATAATATTTCTACAACTCCCTGGATTCTCAGCTTTCTGCATAGAAGTCTATGGGTTGGGTTGGCTTGGCTTTAGCCCTCCCCCTGCTGGCCACAGTAGAATGGTGCAGCATAACATCAGCATCTCAGTTACAGTGGTTCTCAACTCCAGTCCTCAGGACCCACCAACAGGCCAGATTTTAAGTATTACCTTGGGGAGATGCAGACTAGAATACTGCAATCACTGAGCAGCAAATGATAGCAAACCTGGCCTGTTGGGGGGGTCCCGAGGACCGGAGTTGAGAACCAGGGCAGTAAAAGATTAAAGTAAACCGATTGTAAAGGGGGAAATGCCTCCTTCTCCATGTTTCTATAGTTCAATACCTGGTGACACATGCATGATGCCTATATAGAGTAACACAATTGAATTGTTGTACAGCAGTGTAAGTGCATTGTCCTGTGTTGCATTAGTGCATTGGGATGCCATTGCAAATTAAGGGCTTCACACCACACCCTTTTGAGTTCCATTCATATCTAAGTGATGTATTGAGGTTAAAGGGGTTGTAAAGTCTTCTGGTTTTTCACCTTAATGCATTCTATGCATTAAGGGGAAAAACTTTTTAGTGCAGCAGCCCCCCGGAGCCCCCCTTTACTTACCTGAGCCCGAACTGATCCCGCAGGACAAGCCTTGTCCTTCTAGCTGCCGACACTGGTCCTCATTGGATTGATAGCAGGGGAGCCATTGGCTCCCGCTGCTGTCAATCAAGTCCAGTGATACAGGAGTCGTGGGCGGGGCCGAGTCCCGCTGTGTGTGTGAATACACGCATCAGCAGGACTTGGTATTGCGCCCGCACGGGTGACCACCAGGGGAAGAGCTTCCCTGATGGGTCACTCTATGCGGAGGAGGAGCCAAGATTACCATGAGGGACCCTAGAAGAGGAGGATTGGGGCCACTCTATGCAAAACCGCTGCAAAGAGGAGGTAAGTATGACATTTTTGTTAAATTTAAAAAAAAAAACAGGAACCTTTAGTATCACTTTAATGTCACCCATTAACCACTTGCCGACCGCCGATCGGCATCTGACGGCGGCAAAGTGGCACGTTCCCGCTTTACGTGAAGGTTGTGACCACTTCCCTTCCCCAGATAGTGCAGTCCCCCATACAGTTAGAACACGCCCAGGGAACATAGTTAACCCTTAGCGCGCCCCCTGCAGGTTAACCCCTTCACTGCCAATGGCATTTACACAGTAATCAGTGGATTTTTATAGCACTGATCGCTGTATAAATGCCAATGGTCCCAAAAAAGTGTCAAAATGGTCCGACATGTCCGCTGAAATATCGCAGTACCGCTAAAAATCGCAGATCGCCGCCATTTTTAGTAAAAAATAAAAAAAAATTAAAAACCCCAAAAATGAATTCTCATCATCCGTAAACGCGACCACTTTTGTGCAAACCAATCAATAAACGCCGATTGCGATTTTTTTTATCGCAAATATGAGGAAGAATATAAAATCGGCCAAAAACGGTGAAAAAAAAAGTTTTTTTATATTTTTTTTTTGTATTTGTATTTTAGGAAAAAGTAAGAAATTTTGGTTTTTTTGCAAAATTGTCGCTCTTCTTTTGTTTATAGCGGCGATCAGAAATGACGCAGCGGCGATCAAGTACCACCAAAAGAAAGCTCTGTTTGTGGGAAAAAAAGGACACAAATTTCGTTTGGGTACAACGTCGCACGACCGCGCAATTGTCAGTTAAAGCGACGCAGTGCCAAATCGCAAAAAGGGCTCCGGTCCTAAAGCTGGAAATCCTTCCGGGGCTGAAGTGGTTAACCACTTCAGCCTTGGAAGGTTTGACCCCCTTAATGACCAGGCCATTTTTTGCGATATGACACTGCATTGCTTTAACTGACAATTGCGTGGGTGTGCAATGCTGTACCCAAATAAAATTGATGTCCTTTTTTTCCCCCACAAATAGAGCTGCGGTTTTTATTTTTTGTTCTATAAACAAAAAAGGCCGACAACTTTGAAAAAATAACACAACATAGAGAGTACGGCAAAACTGCACCAGCACCACATCCCTATGGAAAATGTATGAACACAAGAGAAAGGAGATAGAAGTTGATGGGACTTTAAAGGTGCTGACATACCCCCTAACTGAAAAGACATAACTGACTCTCGAGGTAAAAATATACAAAGTTTAATAAATTCATATTAAAAATTGACACAGAATTGACTCCAACAAACACAAGGCGTGTAGACAAAACATCAAAACTTGGACATCAGTGTGCCTAAACATATCCCTTATATATACCACATAAAATATACCAATTCATGGACAAACGTATGTGTAAATGGCCCAAGAAACTGATCTGCATGAAGAACAGAAACAGGCTCAGGCCAAATTTAGATGATCGAAAAGTGCATACCCATGAATGGTGCAGTGATCCTTTCCAGTCCGACGCGTTTCACTCTAACTATTCTGGAGCTATCTCATGGTCCCAAGCTATGAGACATCATTCTAGAGCTATCTCATGGTCCCAAGCAATGAGACATCATTCTAGAGCTATCTCATGGTCCCCAGCTATGAGACATCATTCTAGAGCTATCTCATGGTCCCAAGCTATGAGACATCATTCTAGAGCTATCTCTTGGTCCCAAGCTATGAGACATCATTCTAGAGCTATCTCATGGTCCCAAGCTATGAGACATCATTCTAGAGCTATCTCATGGTCCCCAGCTATGAGACATCATTCTAGAGCTATCTAATGGTCCCAAGCTATGAGACATCATTCTAGAGCTATCTCATGGTCCTCAGCTATGAGACATCATTATAGAGCTATCTCATGGTCCCAAGCTATGAGACATCATTCTAGAGCTATCTCATGGTCCCCAGCTATGAGACATCATTCTAGAGCTATCTCATGGTCCCAAGCTATGAGACATCATTCTAGAGCTATCTCATGGTCCCAAGCTATGAGACATCATTCTAGAGCTATCTCATGGTCCCCAGCTATGAGACATCATTCTAGAGCTATCTCTTGGTCCCAAGCTATGAGACATCATTCTAGAGCTATCTAATGGTCCCAAGCTATGAGACATCATTCTAGAGCTATCTCATGGTCCCAAGCTAAGAGACATCATTCTAGAGCGATCTCATGGTCCCAAGCTATGAGACATCATTCTAGAGCTATCTCATGGTCCCCAGCTATGAGACATCATTCTAGAGCTATCTCATGGTCCCAAGCTATGAGACATCATTCTAGAGCTATCTCATGGTCCCAAGCTATGAGACATCATTCTAGAGCTATCTCATGGTCCTCAGCTATGATACATCATTCTAGAGCTATCTCATGGTCCCAAGCTATGAGACATCATTCTAGAGCTATCTCATGGTCCCAAGCTATGAGACATCATTCTAGAGCTATCTCATGGTCCCAAGCTATGAGACATCATTCTAGAGCTATCTCATGGTCCCCAGCTATGAGACATCATTCTAGAGCTATCTCATGGTCCTCGGCTAGGAGACTTTAAAGGAGAAGTATAGCCAAGGCTCGTTTGGCTGTACTTTTCCTGTGGTTTACAGGAGTGCAGTTTGTTTTGAACTCCTGTGACCTTTTTTAGCAGACAGCGGGTGGCTATCTCATGGTCCCCAGCTATAAGAAAATAGAGCCAGAGTAAATGGACTATTTCTTGTGTGACTGGTAGCCCCTACACCATTCAGGAAGGAACTAGTTAAATGCAGCAGCTCCTTTAGGGTAGCGCTACACATTTACCGCATATACCACAAGGCATAGACCTACATAGTTTGTAGACAATTGTCATTGGAACAGGTGTCCCCATCATAAGGTTTCCCCCTCTAATACTGTTCTGGTGACAAATGTAAAAATTTGGATTTCCCATCATTTTCTGTCCCGGTGATAATGCTTGCCAGGACAAATAGAGAGGGTGATTCTACCTACTGGCACCACAGACAGGGGTTCTAATCCTTCTGTGCTCTACAAAATACACTAATCTAAAAAAATACATTACTCTACACTTCTCTCAGCCTTACACAGTTGTACAAACTCCTCTCCTGTACTGAAATGCCTTACTTTTGATTTCACTGTACCCTGTGAGCTTCTCACAATGTGTATTCAAAGTTGCAGAAAGCCTGATAGAGCCCACCTAATTTCCTAGCTGGAGGACTTCCAGTGTCATCTAGCTCTTTCCTCCCCAGCCTGATTGTCCCTGGCCCGCCCCTTTCATTGTTTGGATTTCAGTTCTTTCAATCATAGAGGCTCAGCATCACATGTTGGGGTACCTAGGGAAGTCTTCATACACACACAGCCTGTATAGGATTACCCACTACTCCAAACTGACCTCCATCTTTAGTTTTTCATAGCTCTGCACAAGAGCTGCTTGCATCAGAACTAAGAGCTCTTGGGGGGAGTACTGATCCCTCCCACCAGACATGATCTGCCTATAATACATAGAGAACCGCAGAGACCCAATGATGACATCACTAGGTCCAAAATAAGGAATGTGATGAAAACTGAAAGATTTTATTTATACGTTTAATTAGCATGTTGATGAGGGGGCATAAAGGGGCCAGGGAATGCAAAACTATAATCAGATTAAACTTCAGCTTTAACTTGTGATCTTATGATACAGGCAAAGCATTTCCTGGAACTAATGTTGAAACTCTGGGACTGTCCCCGGCAATTACTGTAGACACAGTTATCAAGTGCGGTAATTGTGTATTTTATAATGTCTTGCATTGCTTTGTTCTTTATTTTACTTTTAGGATTAAATATAAATGTAAATAACAAATAACAATAAAATGCTATAAGTGTATATTCGGTGTGCTTTTGCAAGAGTTTTTAGGCTACATTGCATTATCCTTCATTCCCAGGGAGGGTGCATTTTAATAGAAAGAACACCAAATATACAGCAAGTAAGGTTTTTTTTTTTATACACTGCGACCCCAATAGTTCCTCATGACATTACAGACATGCGTTTAGCAGCTGTTGGGAAGTTACTTGGAACATAATATTCATAAAATACTTAAGGTGGCCTCCAGGATCTCCCACCCAACCATCCACGTGCATATCAATTGATATGACATTTGTTAGAGGGCATACAGAACACAGAATAGCAATTGTAGCCATAGGCGTAAATAGAACCTTCAGAGTCCCGGTGCAAGAAACCATGAAGGGTCCCCCAACCTGGACCTTTTCCACTGATCCTGTGGCCCTTTACCCCCATTGTAGCACCCTTTATTATGGCCACCTTCCTGCCATCTTGGGGTTTCCCCTCGGTGGCGGAACGCTAGAGCCCAGTCGCAAGTGCGACGTTTGCGATCCCTGTTTCTCGGCGTCAGTAGTTTTTTTATTTTTGTTGTTTTATAATTTATTACCATTTGAAATTTTTTTTTTTACAATTTTATCATTTTTACATATTGTTTAGGAGCCCCGTTGGGTGGCTTTGGTGAAATATCAAAGGTCTAAGCAGACAGACAGGGACTGAGGACAGATTCATCAGTCCCTTTCTCTGCAGCCTCAGCTGCACAGAATGAATGAACAGGAATTGCTTTCTATAGAGCTTCCTGTTCATTCATAAACTGAAGCTTAGTAAACACAGTTTATCTATCCAGGTGTACAGGGGGGCCTGGAGCATAAGGCTGGGTCGCAATGGCGATCCCTCTGACCCCTGTACATATACCCCTGTTTGTAGATTTACCCTTGCAGGAGCAGCATGGGATTCCCCCAGAACAGTGGAAATGCCTTTAAAGTATTTGAGGACTGCTAGGCTTCTGGCTGCTCTGTACTGGGGTGAAGGCTGCATTGCATAACTCTCGATGCACTGTATTCTCCTGATGGTCTTGCACAACCCCTAGCTGTACTGAGCATACTTTCAGCAGTATGGCACACTTAGGGTTGCCACCTTTTCATCAAGTCAAATCCGAACAATTTAGCGGTACGCAGCAATTTTTTTTTTATAGTATAAACTATACATATTTTGCTATTAAAGATCATTTCTAATCATATGAAGTTAATAACAAGAATCCCCCTTTACATCAGAGTCCACAAAGTTCTCCTTTTACATCTGAACTCGCAGAGTTCCCTTTCACTGTAAGAGGGGACTCGGCATAACTCCGGGAACCCTGATTTAAGGGGGGGGGGGACACTGAGAACTCTGATGTGCGGAGAGGACTCTGATGCAAAGGGGAACATTGTGGCCTCTGGTGTAAAGGGGAACTTTGATGTAAGGGGTGCTCTGAGAACCCTGATTTACCTTGGTGTACTCACTCAGAGGCAGGAGAGGGAAGGGGGAGACTTCAGTCACAGACAGGGATGGATGGTGAGCTCACTCACCCCTTGGCTGTCAGCACCTCTCATCCAGATGTATCTGAAGCTGCTGGACTTCAAATTTCTGGCCCCCACTTTTCTTTTCCGAGGCACAGCGCTGGGGATTGGAGTGTGGGCAGATACGGGAGGGGGGGGGGGGCAGGGGAATTGTTAGTGCTGGCTTTTGACAGTGTGAAAGAGAGTGTAACAGAGTTCAGTCCAGCCTGACTAATGTGTCCGGGTTTCAGGCAGTCTGAAACCCGGACACGTGATTACAAACCCGAACTGTCCGGGTGAATCCTGGACAGGTGGCAACCCTAGGCACACTCCTGGCTGTCTTGCACAACTCCTGGCTGCACTGCACTGGCTTGTGAGATCAAACTACTCCACAGTCACTTCTCCTCTGTATAGCAGAGATCAATTACTCACTCAGTCCCAGAATGGAGAATGGTTGGGCTTCCTACACCAATTCTCTTCTGGCTCTGCTCAGTCACTAGATCAGGCTTATTTCAGTATGCCCACCAGCTAAGCCTAGCTGGGACCTTGATGTCTTCAAAGACTCCTCAAGCTTCCTCTCTGTCCCCTGAACAGGGGTCTACTCCTGAAGGGCCTGAGCCAGGATCTCTGCTTCTAGCTTCCAGGCCTCAAAATATTTATGGTCTCTCCCACCACCTTCTGGACACACCTCCCCAGGGATTGGTTGGAGGTCCAAAAATATTCAGACTGCCTGTTCTGCCCCCCCTCCCACTTTGCTCCCTGAAAGATCTGGAAAACAGAAGGAAGTAGCTGAACAGCTGCCTGTGAAACACTGAGTAGGCCTAAGCAAACAACCCCTGCTCCACTGTGCACAGAGGAGCCACACTAAATTTACCTAGCAGAGTTCTCTGAACTAGGAGGGTGCTACACATTAATTACCTCAATATTAAATAAAGTATTCCCAATTAGATCATACTATAATGTAAAATCCCATATATAATCATAGGCCAGGGTTCTTAACCTTTTTTCCAATGATAAACCTACAAAGGATTGCTCAATAGGTCCTCATACCCCCTTTACCAGACTGTCAAAATAATCATCATTGGCCATCATCAATCTTATTCATCCATCATCGTTATCATTTATAAACATCCATTATCATCTTTATCATCATCATTTCTATAGGTTACCTGTACTGTATGACTTAAAAGATGTCAATAGCTTAGGTGTTCTGATTCAATTCAGCTTTACGCGTTTATAAATGTAGTCAGGCCCAGTCTGTCTAGACAGGATGATCACC
Organism: Glandirana rugosa; assembly: GCA_018402905.1. Classification (NCBI taxonomy): domain Eukaryota; kingdom Metazoa; phylum Chordata; class Amphibia; order Anura; family Ranidae; genus Glandirana; species Glandirana rugosa. The sequence continues at coordinate 73,100 of BLSH010071085.1, read as the reverse complement.
TGCTGACTGGACACCATCCACAGACAGTTTAACTCTTCAATAAGACACAGAAATTGATTCCAATGCAATTTTACTTCAGCTACTTGCAGTACAGAAGTTGTTTTTACAGTCTTTTGAAGTGTAAGAAGACAATGACTACCTATACCCGGTCTCTGTGAAGTATTAAAACTGGATTTGGGAACATGGAAGAAATGAGGAGGGGAGGATAGAGGGACAAACCAAATATACATAGTAAACAACAAGTTGCAGTGGCCCAAAATCTCCACTAGATGTCAGCATACTAATAAAACAATAAAAACCTAACACAGATCAATACAAGACAAAAAATACATATAAGTTAAGCTGAAGATTGGGTTTGCTTTACATGAATAGCTAGACAAAAAAAAGAACAGCTGACAAAGAAATCTTATGTTTACTTACAGTGGTTATAGAAAAGAATCACCCCCCCCCCCCCTTTACAATAATCACATTTTGTTGCATTGCGGTCTGAATTGAAGAGAGACACAGTTTTTGTTTTATCCAGTATTTGCTCAGTGCATCTTATAACATCCAAGTGAAAGATATAACATCAACATGGCAGAAACAAAAAAAAAAACATAAATAGAATAACTGAGTTGGAAAAAGTCTCTTTGCAATATTTGCCCACTCTTCTTTGCAGAACTGCTCAGATTCAGTTATATTTGATGGAGACCGTTTGTGGACTGCAGTCTGCAAATCATTCCATAGATTTTCAATGGGGTTTAGGTCTGGACTCTGACTGGGCCATCCAATGACATTCACCTTTTTTTTTTCAACCACTGTGTGGTCATTTTGCTGTGTGCTTTGGGTCATTGTCATGTTGGTAGGTAAACCTTCGTCCCATGAACAACTTTCTGGCAGAAGGCAGCAGATTTTCCTCAAGAATTTGATGGTATTTTGCCCCATCCATTTTTTCCTTCTATCCTGACAAGTGCTCCAGTCCCTGCTGCAGAGAGACACCCCCATAGCAGGATATTACCACCTCCATGCTTTACTGTGGGAATGGTGTTATTTGGATGGGGAGCTGTATTGGATTTCCGCCAGACATATCGTTTGGTGTTGAGGCCAAATAATTACATTTTAGTCTCATCGTACCATGTGGCCTCTGAATCTTCAAGGTGCAAAGACTGGCACAGCTCAGTGGTGACTGCATGTGGCCTTTCTTGAGGAGTGGCTTTTTTCTTGCAACCCACCCCATAAAAGCGACATTTCTGGAGAATTTGTGATATTGTTGTCACATGCACACAATGACCACCATTCGTCATAAATTCCTGCAACTGCTTCAGCGTTTCTGTAGGCCTTTTGGTAGCCTCTCTTGCCAGTTTCCTCCTGTCTCTTTCATCCAGTTTGGAGCGACGTCCTGATCCAGGGAGGGTCAGCGTTGTACCAAATACCTTCCACTTCTTAATAATAGACTTCACTGTGCTTCTAAGCATTGATAAAGCCTTTGACATGTTTTTGTATCCATCTCCTGACTTGTGCCTGCCCACAATTTTATCCCGGAGATCTTTTGACAAATGCCTTGCCATCCACAGTTGATTGTTTGCTTCAGTTGCATTACCAGGGACTGAAATGCTCCAGGAAAGCTCTTTTCATGCTGAGCTAATCAAAGCAGACCAAAGTTGATCACAATTGAAAGTCAAATAGCTTTGTGTGCCATTGGGAAGGTGATTAGCTACACCTGATTCTGTTTACAAGTCATTTTCAGGAGGGGGTGATCCATTTTCCAACTCAGTGATTCTGTTTTTTATTTTTTGTTCTGACATGTTAGTGTTATATCTTTTACTTGGATGTTAAGAGATGCATTGAGTATATACAGCTGGATAAAACAAAAACAGTGTCTGTCTTTTGGCTAGCTACAACTATAGAGATGTGTACTGTTATGTTTGTGGAAAAGAATTGAGTTATAGTTAATGACATTGTTATTTGTATGTCATCTGACACACCAAGTACATTTCTTGACTATGAGGTCTACTTATCCACTTCCCGACCTCCGTATGCAAAATGACGGCCGGGAAGTGGCTCAGTTATCCTGACTGGACGTCATATGACGTCCTCAGGATAACAAGCCGCCGCACGCTCGGGGGAGGGGGGGGCGCGCATCGCTGCGATCGTTGGTGTGGGAGGTCAGTCTGACCCCCCGCAATGCCGATCTCGGTAAAGTGCTTCGATCCGAAGCACTTTACCATGTGACCAGCCATGACCAATCACAGCTGGTCACAGTGTAACACAGGAAAGCAGTTTATCGGCTTTCCTGTACTCAGGTCTGCAGACCTGAGGAGTGGAGAGCCGATCGGCTGCATCCCTGACAGGGAGGGTTTGTGCTGATGATTTATCAGCACAGCCCTCCCTCGGATCGCCACCTTAGACCACCAGGGAGCCTGCCCAGGGACCACCAGGGATGTGCCCACCCAGGACCACCAGGGAGCCGACCAGGGACCACCAGGAAGCCGATCTGGACCACCAGGGAGACCCCCCTAGACCACCAGGTAAGTGACATACTGCCCAATGTGGATGGCACTCAGTGCGCCTTCAGATGCCACCCTAGACCACCAGGGAATGAGCCCCTATCAGTGTATATGCCCACCAGTGCCCCTATCAGTGCCCACCAGTGCCCCGATTAATGCATACCAGTGCCACATATCAGTGCCCACCATTGCCACCTACCAGTGCCCACCTATTAGTGCCCATCAGTGCCACCTATCAGTGCCCAGTGCCGCCTGTGAGTGCCAATCAGTGCTGTCTATGAGTGCCCATCAGTGCCGCTTAGCAGTGTCCGTCAGTGCTGCATATCAGTGCTCATCAGTGCTGTATATCAGTGCCACCTCTCAGTACCCATCAGTGCTGCTTATCAGTGCCGCCTAAAAGTGCTCATCATCGCTGCATATAAGTGCCTCATCATCAGTGCCACCTCATCAGTGCCGCCTCATCAGTGCCAATCAGTACTGCCACATCAGTGCCCGTCAGTGTAGCCTCATCAGTGCCCACCAGTGATGGAGAAAATTTACTTATTTACAAAGTTTTGTGACAAAAATAGAGAATTTTTTTTTTTTTCAAAATTTTCAGTCTTTTTTTATTTGTAGTGCAAAAAATAAAAACCGCAGGGGTGATCAAATACCACCAAAAGACAGCTCTATTTGTGGGAACAAAATGATAAAAAATCTGTTTGGGTGCAGCGTCGCACAACCGCGCAATTGTCATTCAAAGCGCAACAGCACTGAAAACTGAAAATTGGTCTGGTAGTAAAGCGTTCTAAGTGCATAGTATTGAAGTGGTTATAAAATAGTCATTGGATGAATGTCACACACATATTTATGCAGATTTGACAAATTTTCCCTTTTTTTCTGTAAAAGAATTGTTCCCATAATCTTCAGCTCCATCTTGTGGCCAAATACAATATAGTCACCGGGAACTATCTCAATGAAAAAATATACATTTTGACCATTAGATGAAGCAGAGAATCATGGGAATGAATCAAATACAGGAAATATGAGAAGCATTCATCCAGCCTGCATGTATGTGTGTGACCTTTTGTTAAGTACCGTACCCTTGTTATAGAATTTTCAATGATTTATATATATAAACAGTAATAAAAATAGAATTCCCAAAAATAATGAGCTTAGTTAGCAATACTTTAAATAAATGAATCAATATATTTTTAGTGGGAAGCCAGAGTTCTACTTTAACCACTTCAGCACCGGGCACTTTACCCCCTTCCTGCCCAGGCCATTTTCAGCTTTCCCCCTGTCACACTTTGAATGACAATTACATTCATGCAACACTGGACCCAAATTAAATTTTTATCATTTTTTTTTTAGACAGACAGAACTTTCTTTTGGTGGTAATACATCTAATTTAATTTTACTTTTTTTTTTGTAAATAAACAGAAACAGACCGGAGGACATAGCAGGTGACAGATGGAGCTGCAGCGTGGCTGCCAGAGTGCGCAGGAGGCACGCGACTGGGAGGATGTTATATAACGTTCTCCTGGACCTAGGGTGCTCCCGCCCAGCCATTATATTACAATATTAAAAAAAAAAAACTGATGTGGGGGAAAAAAAAACTGACTTTTAAAAATTTGCAGACTAGCCACTAGAGGGCACAATAACTGTTTGATGACTTGGCAGTCTTGAATTGGGATGAGAGGCACAATGAGACTTCATGTACATGAAAATATGCCCAGGGTAGTTTCTCATTCAGGAGATACGTTGCCCACACATGCGCAGGTAAACGCCAATTTCTGAGTTTGCAAGAGTATGCTCGCATACAGTCGTTCACATGTATGTCTTTATGCTGCACGTGTGGTGCCCTGGGTGCTGGGGAAATGCCTGAAATTGTACGCTGGGCATATTTTCAGCCTCTCACGAGATCTTATTATTTTGTATCAAACCAGAATATTGAGGGTCACGTATGCTTTAAATTTAACAAATAATTTTGATGTAGTATCTGTATGTATGAATGTGAGTTAGGGACCCTAGACTGTAAGCTCTTGTGGGCAGGGACCGATGTGAATGTATAATATATGTATATGCGCTGCGTAAATTGACCGCACTACATGAGTACCTGTAATAAATAAAAATGTAAAGTGCTGCGTAAATTGACAGCGCTATATAAGTACCTGAAATAAATAATGTGGGAGAAAAGTCACTTGCTTTTAAAGATTTGTAAATTCGCCACAAGAGGGCGCAAATGCTTTTCAATGATTTGTTTAATTTTTGAGCTTGAATTGAGATGATGAGAGGCAGTAAGGCTGAACCTTCGTGTAGTCCTCCATGATAGGTAGATCCTGGTTGGGTCATGAGGAAATATTGTGCCTATATATATATTGATGCCAAACATAGACCGATCAGCCGTATCATTATGACCACTGGCAGGTAAAGTGAAAGGCTCATTGATGCACATGGAGAGCGAAGCCTGGCCTCTGTAGTCTGATACAAAAGAAGAGCTAGTATAGCTCAAGTTGCTGAAAAAAATAAAACTGGTTCCAATAGAAAGGTGTCAGAATGCACAGTGGATTGCAGTATGTTGAGTATGTTGCTGCAAAGCTGCACACTGGTTAGCGTGCCCATGCTGATCCTTGTCCAAAGCCAAAAGCACTTGCAATGGGCACGTGAGCATCAGAACTGGACCATGGAGCGATGAAGGTGTATAAGGGGCGCCTCCCCGCCGCTGACAAGTAAAAAAAAAAAAAAGTCAGCCTGACCCCCCTGCAGGAGGCTCCTTGCTGTCAGCTGACAGCAAGTAGTGAGCCGATTGGTCAGTCATTAAAGTCTATGTGTGTGCACTAAACAGGCGCATGCACATAGTCTGATTGGCTGTCCCCTGAGCCATCAGAGCCAATGACTCTCTGTGGGGCAGGGGCGGCACTGTGGCTGACGTGCTGGGCGTGTGATTAGTCACACAGGTGCAGCACTCCGCCAGGTATCAGTCCCGAGCTGCTCAACTGATTTTCCCCCAAATTCCATTGCATCCACTCTTCTTCACTGGTTGTTCTCTTTACACCAGGGCAGAAATCAGAGACAAGCACCGAGCTAATTCGGTACTCACCAATAAAGATCAGACGTCCCAATTATCATTATTTGAGCACATTTGCCACCATGCACCTCTTTCCCCCACACTTTTTTCTATTGTATACAGTTGAATGGCCTCAAAAGTTCTAATAGCCACACTTATCTTTCTAAGTGGGAACAAGAGTACTAAATACAGGGAAGACTGGTCAGAAATGTGGTCCGTGATGGCTTCCTGCTGCATCAATATACTCATAGTTGAATCAGCCTTAATCTTGAGGTGGTACTGTACATGGTCCCGTCTCCTTTTGGCACAACTCTACCCGTCCTCTCCTGGCACCTGTTTCCGAGCCTGCTGTGTTCTAGGGGACATTCTCCACACGTGGTGGACTTATACTTTCTATGTCTTGGACAAAAGTCCTTATATTCTTTTGGGGGGAAGTTCAAAACTAATCTTAGAAAGTATTATTTTACTGAAAGGGTGGTTGATGATTGGAATAAACTATCAACAGAGGTAGTGAGACAGTCAACAGTAAATGGCTTCAAACATGCTTGGGATAAACATAAATCCATAGTCAGACAACAAGGTTAATGTTAAAAAAAAAATAAATATAAAAAAAAAAAAAAATAAAAAGGGACAGACTCGATGGACTACTCAGTCTTTTTCTGCCGTCACTTTTCTATGTTTCTATGTTTCTATGTTTCTTACAATCATTCCTCACTTGTAGGTGGGATGCAATGAGGTGCGCAGCGATAATTCACACAGTCAGGTGCAATAGAAAACTTGTATTGGCATAATACAGCAACGGTTCACAATAAACCCGGTGGAAAGACTGCCCAACTGGAAGCACTCATGGTTTCCAGCAACAAAACAGAGCGGGTTCCAGCCGGACTGACAGCGTCTGTAGATAGGGGCAGAATGCGCCTTGACCGCCTCGTGCCCAATCGGGAAGATATACAGAAGAGTTGCATCCCTACGCTTCCCCTCCTCATCAAGAACCTTAACCTACCGCTAGTACTGTCCCTAACAGACGAGGTATCTTTCCTTGCTCTACCCACTTGCATAAAGCATGTCAAACCCAGGGGCCAGGTTCTTAAATAGACTCTGCCACACTAAGATGGCCGTCCAAGTCACATGGTCAGCCAGCATCCAATCGGATCACTGTCCCAGTGACTCAGGAAACCATAGAGAAACCATGTTCCCCATAATTTCCCCTTTCTTCTGCATTGTCGCTGCGGTTGTGCGCCACCTGCAGTGGAGACAGCAGACTGCACCTGCCTACAGAGTTCTCCCTTTCCTAGAGACCTGTGGCATGTCCTGTTACACTTAAAACCCCCGGGCCTCAGGAGGTCTTAATTTAAACTGGCAACATACACTATATGACCAAAAGTATTGATCAAGTTCCTCCACCCCAAACTCACTCATCCATGTCTTTATGGACCTTGCTTTGTGCACTGGTCCAAATCATTTGGTGGAGGGGGGATTATGATGTGGGATTGTTTTTCAGGGGTTAAGCTTAGCCCCTTAGTTCCAGTGAAGGGAACACTTAAGGTGTCAGCATACCAAGACATTTTGGAGAATTTCATGCTCCCAACTTTGTGGTAACAGTTTGGGGATGGCCCCTTCCTGTTCCAACATGACTGCGCACCAGTGCACAAAGCAAGGTCCATAAAGACATGGATGAGAGAGTTTAGGGTGGAGGAACTTGACAGTCCTGACCAAAACCCGATTGAACACCTTTGGGATGAGTTAGAGTGGAGACTGTGGGCCAGGCCTTCTATCCAACATCAGTGCCTGATCTCACAAATGCACTTGTCAAACATTCCCATAGACACACTTCTAAACCTAGTGGACAGCCTTTCCAGAAGAGTTGAAGCTGTTATAGCCGCAAAGGGTGGGCCAACTCAATATTGAACCCTACAGGCTAAGACTGGGATGCCATTAAAATTCAAGTGCATGTAAAGGCAGGCTTCACAATAGTTTTGGTAATATAGTGTATGTACTACTGGCAGCAAAACAAACCATAGCAAGGGCTTGGAAACAACAGTTTGTTCCCTTTACAGAAGTCCACCACCTCTTATGGCCCGTACACACGGTACAATTATCGGCCGAAAACTGTTGTACGACAGCATGTCGTACAATAATCCGATCGTTAGTACGCTCCATTCGACAGCCGATTTAGAATTATCATCCAACAGAAGTTGTATGAGCAAACTAGAAAACTTTTGTCTGCCGACAAGGCGTCGTCCAATTTTTGGTTCGTCTGTACAGAAGTTGGACAAGCAAAAGTTGAAAGTAGTAGGAATCTCTAGGTATACCGCGCTACTGTAAAGTTGGAAGTGCAAACACGCATGCTCGGAATCCAGGAAGTGTTCGGTCATGTAAACCTGCGTCCGTATTCACAATTCACATTCACCTGAACTTCCTCTTTATACGCTCGTAACACGTCATTACATTCAGCTTTGTCAAAGGATAATTTGACTACCATCAGTATGCTAGACAAAATCACAGAAAGCCGATTTTGGGAAAAGTTGGACGTGCGGTCATACAGCTATCGCATCGTGTGTACGAGGCTTAAGATTTCTCCTTCATCAATGAAAAGCTATCCAGTATACTCCTAGACACAGTGCCAGATTAACATAGGGGCTATTGGAGCTGCAGCTCCAGGCCCCTACCTTAATATAGGCCCAGTCGCCCAAGAACATCCCCCTGGCACCACGGTGCCACTGCTGGCCACCACTGCCCAGTGTCCATTGCTGTGAAAATGATTGGTTTCTTGGACCGCCTAGCATCCTAGCAACCAATCAAGTGCAAGCACAGGCCCCGGCAAAGGAGGAGGATTTAACATCTTCAGCACCAGGCCAGTGATGATCTTAATCCAGCCCTGCCTAGACACGCATAATTGATTTTTTAAAACATGAACTCGGTGGATTCAATACACCCGACCTTCTACGCCTACAGCTAGTTATGTGCTGCTATAGGCACTGGGGCCCCAGGACTCTGGCTGGGGTGTCCCTGACATCCTTTCCTTCTCTTTTTCCCTTTCTTCTCCACACTTTTCCCCCTCCTATTCTCTTCTGTTTTCCTGCTGTGAAGTTCCTCGCTTACATATTTCTTTGTTTTCCGTATGGAGGTCCCAACACCTGCGCCAAACCCATGAGCGACCTTTATTTTGTTAGTGGTGCTCATCCTATGTTATTGTATACGTTGCTATACTATTACTGTATTATTACATGTGCTTCAGTATACTGATTGTTCTGCCCTTCAGTTTCTTTGATGTTTGATGGACACGGTTTTGAAACTCACTGATATATCGATCTTGCTGTTATATCTGTATGAGGTTATGCTCTGTATCCTTTAAAATCCTTAATAAAAATTTTTTGGAAGAAAAAAATATGAAAGAGAAAGAATGAAATAAAAACGAGTCACATACAAAGTGACAGTAAAGGCCATTGACAAGTATTCTTAACCACTTCAGCTGCGGAAGGTTAACCCCCCTTCATGACCAGGCCATTTTCTGCGTTATGTTAACTGACCAGTGGCGGCTGGTGCTAAAAAATTTTAGGGGGCGCAAACAAACCCCTCCAGGTCCGCACTCCCCAGAGGACACCGTGAGACTTACCTACAAACGGAGCCCTCCAGCACTGGGCTGTCAGTGGCGGCTCCCCTGATACCCGGCGGATTCCTTGTTAACCCGTTTTTCTTTCCGGGTTCCAAATCTTCAGCCTCCTGATTGGCCGGGATAAGAAGCCAGAAACCGAAAGTGACGTGATGGCGAATATTGATTCGCTAAACTCAAAAGAAGACAACCTAAGACAACCCAATTAGAGTCTTGGAGTCAAATCACATGCTTGCCAAAAATTGATGGACCTAATAGACACCCATTAATCTGGCGCCCCGCGCAGAGCACACACATAGAACGATTTATTTTTAAATAAATAATGATAAGACTAAATTTTTTTAAGTTTAAGATGTTAAAAAAATTTAGTTATATTATCATTTATTTAAAAATAAATTGTTATATGATTAGCTTTCTTATTTGGCAAACTAACTTTGGAAAGTTTGGGCGGGGGGGGGGGGCGGTGTCCCTGCGCCCCTTATGGACCGGCCGCCACTGTAACTGATGATTAGACGGTTGTGCACCGCTGTACGCAAATAAAACGTATGTCTTTGTTTCCCCACAAATACAGATTTCTTTTGGTGGTATTTGATCACCAACAATTTTGAAAAAAAAAGCAGTATTTTTTACTTTCTGCTATAAAACACATCCAATAATAAAATAAAAAAAAAAAAAATCTAATTTCTTCATCAATTTAGACCAGTATGTTTTCTGCTACATATTTTGGTGAAAAAAAAAAGCGTATATTGATTGGTTTGTGCAAAAGTTATAGCATCTACAAACTGTTTATGTTTATGAAATATTTATTTATTTATTACTAGTGGCAGTGATCAGCGACTCATAGCGGGACTGCGATATTGCGGCGGACAAATCTGACACTAACTGACACTTGTAGCCAGGAGGTGGGTATGCACACTCCCGGCAACAGATACATTTCTGCCTTAAGGGTTACATGCAGCTGTTTCCCCTAGTGCCAGTTTACTGTTCTGTGACTCTAAGGTCTCATCCACACGGGTGTTTTTTGACGCCACGATTCTTGGCGTTTTTTGCAGCTCTACATGTTATTCAATGGCCCCATAAAAACGCCAACGTTTTTGAGCTGTAGAGGGCATCGGCATAAGTGAGCTGATAGTAGAACCCACGGCCAGCACGTTCCGAGGCTGTAACATTTTGGCGTTTTTGACGCAGAGTCGGGAAAAAGGTCACTTACACTCACTAACTCACATTAACGCCGTACTGTAGTTAACCAGCGTTTTTGATGCTGCCGTTTTCAGTTTAAAAAACAGCAGAGGAATGTTTTTTTTTAAAAAAACGCCTATTGACACCGACGCTCACTAACGTGCATTAACGCTCATTAACGCCGATGCAAAACACTGAAAAAAAAAACGCAGATTTTTCCCTGACGTCGGGCCCGACGTTTTGCTTATTTTTTTTAATATGCCCATGTGTATGAGGCCTAACAATGGCAAGAGAAATGCACTCTGGGAGTTGTAGTTTACTTCTGAGGATTTGCCCTCTGGCTGTACTGCAGTAGAACTACATTTCCCATCTGGCTGTGCAGCAGAGAAGGATTCCTGGGAGAAGAGGTGCCTCGTGGGAGAGACTATTTAAGCAGAGGCTGGGGCCTAACACGCTCTCCCTGGACAGCATGGATCGATCAAGCAGGACTCTGTGTAAATGGTGGCTGAATCACAGCCTACTCCCACAGACAGAGCAGTTCAGAAACCTTACAGTACTTCAGTGAGCAACCTGAAAGATCTGCCCTGCACCGAGCGGAGACTGTCCTGATCCCTGCATCCCGATTGGACGATCGATCCGGGAGAACCGCGGAGAGAGGCGGTGGAAGCGATCCTAGGAGCCAGAGGGCTGGAGTGACCAACATCATCATCTCCATTCTTGTCATCATCATCATCATCCTCAGCAGCGAATACAGCATCTGCATGCATTGACCCTGTGTGGTGAGCGGGCGGAAGCCCATTGTTACAGACATTATGCACACATAACCTAATTCTGCACATTCACTGTAGTCAAGGTCTAGTTCCTAACATTTCAAAGTAGAAGTGGAGTACAAACATTTATACCCTAAACTGGATTGCTATTATTTGTAGTTCCACAGTTCAAAGTCAGTGATCACTGTGAAGCTTCCTTTGTCTGCTGCAGAAAGAGTGCTTTATACAAATATAGTACACTCCCTGGAAATCTATTTTGTTGCTTCTGCATTTTATTGGTATATACCATTTAAACTACAAAGCTAGCTGAAGATCATCTGAGCTGTCAAGCAAAGAACATTGAACTACAATTACTCTTCATTTGTTTCTTTCCCCCCACTTAGTGAATATTTACTATTTTGCCAGAGCATTTTATAGATTGCTTTCGCCAGAACTCTCTCCCTTAGAGCAGGTTGAATATATCTGTAATTGTCATTCTGGTGGTGTACCTGTTTATCTACTATTTACTGGTTTATACTTGCTTACTACTTACTGGTTTTTACTTGTTCATCTACTATTTGCTGCTGTCAAGAGAGTGAGCAGTAGAGAGTGGTTTGACATTTCAATAGTCATTTCCCTGCCACACTCATGCACAGTATAGTAGCCTGTTGATACACTTATTGGTTGAATCTATAAAGTTATAAGAAGCGTACCTTGTTATTCACTGGTGTTTCATCTTCATACTGTTGTGAGACCTATTTTATGTACCCTGTTGAGTTCCTCTTGAACTATATACTTTGAGTAAACACTATTGATTTGCTCAACTTTGTGTACTTTCTTCACTGTGTTCTACTTAAAGGGGAACTAACATTATGAGTGAACCCAGTGTGTCAGGAGTGGCTGAGGACTCCCAGGGTCGGGAAAACCAGGGTGGGGGGATTGACTTATCTTGCGACCCCCAAGGGGGCAGCGCTACACACTTTTTTGGAAACCAGTGACACTAATGCAGTGATCAGTGCTAAAAAAATATGCAGGGTCACTGTACTAATGACACTGGTGGGGAAGGGGTTAACATCAGGGGCGATCAAAGGTTTAAATGTGTGCCTTACCTGTGTTTTTGTATTGTGTGGGAGGTGCTTTTACTAGGGGAACCTGTCCCTGCTTTGCAGGAACACAGGATCCATGCCTTCCCTACTGACAGAATTGCAATCTCTCTGTAGTGAATGGACAGCGGGTGCCGGCAGACATTGAGTTCGCAGCACCCACCCATCGGTTTCCGCTGTGCATAATAACATGCAAAAATCTGGAATATTGCTGCACTCCTTGGTATCTTTTTTGAAGCATTAAAATCACATCACAGGTATGACAGGAACATAAAAAGTAACGTGTTTCGCGCTAAAGCCAGCACTTATTCAAACCTGCATAATCACAGCAGGAGCGAGCCGCTGGCGCCGATATATATATATATGTGTGTGTGATCCAGCGCACAGCAGCTTCCCTGTCACAGTAAAACTGCTATAGGGTGGCCGGTCGAGAAGTGGTTAATAATGCAGCTTCCCTCCCCTCTTACCTATGCTGTTTATCAAAATATGTATGGAAATGCCTTTGGTGTGGTCATGTGCTCCAGCAGTTGCAGGTCTCCCCAGTGTCATGAAGCGCTCAACGATGGCTCTGAGTTCCAGGAGCTCTGCCAGCTCCCATTGGTCATTCGTAGTCGATGCTCCGTCCTCTCCCCTGCGTTGCTTTCTGACACAGGGAAAGCTGGAGCCACAGGATCATGTGACTGCACAGGAGTGAATTAAAAAAAAAAGGTATATTTACTGATTTTTCAATATCTGCAATACAGATTAGGTAGAAGGAGACTTGTTGTTTTCTTCTACTATGATATCAAACATACATTATATTGACTGCTTGGCAGATTGTCCTTAGTGATTCCACCTGAATATAATACATTTATTTATATTGAATAGGGGGACTTGGTTCTTACTCAGGAGGCATTTTCCAGAAAGAGCCCATCCACCACTCTTGCTCAGGATATATACTGTATATATTTTAACAGACCACAGTCCAGCGAGCGAGTGGTTAACCTCTTCGGAAGAAACTTAGGCCAAGCTGACGCAAAACGGTGACCCACAGCCCAAGTTCAGGATACATGTTTAGAGAAACAACACGAAACAATGGACAAGAAGCAGCGGAAGGAATAAATCAAACAAACTATTCATTGTTACAAGGCAGATGTTCAAGAAACAAAAAACACAGAATTCCAAGCTCAACTTACCGACCAGTCTGCCACCAAACAAATACACCTGTCTAACAGTAGCGTTTAAAAGGCAGGGGATTGGTTACACACATTTGCAAGTGCATGCATAAGCTGCAGGCCTCGTCAAGGCTCCCTGTATACTGCAGTCCTAACTCTATATATGAGAGGCTTCACAATGGAAGCACATGCAATTTAATGGATAGATGAAGGACAGGTGACTGGAGGAGCCCATCCCCCCTAAAAGGTACAGGACCAGACACCCAGCCCTGGCCTAATGGCTGGTGTGCACCTGGTGTGCGCCCAAAGTTACAATACAAAACGTACGTGAACGTTTACACACATTGGTTAGGGGACGGAAAATTTGCGATGACAATCTGTCCACATAAACAAACCACCGTCTGACCAGCCATTCAACTCGAACCTTAAGACACAAAAAACAA
>BLSH010071085.1:26757-59317 GCA_018402905.1 Glandirana rugosa | reverse complement strand
AGGGACTATCCCTAATATGATTAACATTAGAAAACAAAGGTCACGGTCCACCACCTATAACTGGCCACTACAGCAAGGAGCTATGGAGGGGCATCCACAAACAAAAAACACAGAATTCCAAGCTCAACTTACCGACCAGTCTGCCACCAAACAAATGATGTTCAAGAAAACCTGCGATCAGCATTTCCCACACCACCCACTAGATGGCAGCACCATTAGGATTCAGCTATTATGTTGGATAAGAGCAAGTTTTTGGTAAAATGTAAATTGGTGCACTTGTATAAGAAAAAAAAAAAAAAAACATATAAATAATAGGCTTTTGCTATTGACGTCATGTAACGTTGACTACCATGCTATGATTAAGCACCAGCCCATGGTGCGAAACACGTAAGCTGGGACTTGTGGTTCTCCCCCACCTCTATCTGTACCTTGATATTAATAAATTACACATTGGATTCAGAGTGCGGCTGTCCAGCCTTTTCTTCATGGTTCAGAACGTTGACTCCAGATTGGAGATAACGATGACTTCCAATAGATATTTCATAAATATGAAGTCTGGCTTCCCTTCAGTTTCAGTCTTGCTCCTCTCCTGTACTGAAATAGCTTACTCTGGTTTTACTGCACAGTGTGAGCTTCTCGCAATGTGCATTAGAATCTGCAACAAGTCAGATTAAAGTTGCCTCGTTTCCTGGCTGGAGGACATTCAAAATTATCTACAAAATGTAAATGTATTTTATTGGGATTTTATGTGATAGACCAACACAAAGTGGCCCATAATTGTGAAGTGGAAGGAAAATGATAAATGGTTTTCAACATTTTTTACAAATAAATGTGATAAGTTGGCGTGCATTTGTATTCAGCCCTCTTTTCTCTGATACCCCTAACTAAAATCGAGTGAAACCAATTGCCTTCAGAAGTCACCTAATCAGTAAATAGAAAAGGCCCAATGGGATTTTGTGCAGCACTATTGTCCCAAGAAGGTACTAGACAATTGCATAAATAAAGTACAAAATGAATAAGGTCAGGGTTAAAATATCGCATGATAAGGGACACATAAAAGATAAGAAGCACTATTGCATAATGACCAGTGTTAGAACAGAAGGGGTGGTCTATTTATTACAAAGTGGATATGGCTGCTTCTACGTCAGCAAGACTACCCAGCAACTTCGCCGACCTATATGGGCCGCCACATCGTAAACATGAAGAAAGGGGATCCAGATACCCCCCTTGGATGCCACGTCAGATTGGTACATCGTGGCCTTATGCCTAAGGTCACGTTTGTAGCCCTAGAGCGGGTACATACCAACTCACGGGGTGGAGATTTCCACAAATTACTCTTACAACGAGAACTTAGGTGGATCTCTAACCTTAATGCCACAGCCCCCCCAAGCCTGAATGGGGCAATGAATTTCAAACCATTTCTTCCAGGTTTCTCATCAGGGCAGTTTGATCGCGATCTTTTGGATTGATCTGCAGTCTCATGCACTTTTCCACATCTGCTTCTCTCTTTCCCCCCCTTCTCTCCCCCCCCCCCTTTTTTTTTCTCCCTCTTTTCCCGCCCTTTCTTTTGTTTCTCTCCCTGAGTTGCAATTCACAGATATTATACTTACAGGGGGTTATATTGTGTTGTGTGTATTTTTCTGTTCCCTATCCCTTTGAATAGCTATTTTCTTTTATAAATGGACATGCGTTTGGTGTCCCGTGGTTAGGCGATCACTCGGACAGCTATGGGGTTTTTCTTTCATATCCCCCATATATTTTATTTATTTACATCTCATTAGTGGCTCTTTTGGACACTTCCCCATGGGGCGTCTCACTATTTCCCCATGGTGGACTTGTCTGTTCATCTAGACTTGTACTGACATTCCAGATATGGATGGTCATTGCATTGGCGTTACTTTGACCTATTTGCTCCCTTCAAGGGTATTCCACGCCAGCTCGGGTGCATGTGAGCCACAAGGTGGCGCTGGGATGCCGCCGTTGGCCTCCTGCGGGCTCAGCTTTTTTGCACCTCCCCCCACAGTGCACGTGGCACTGCAGCTAGTGGGGCCGTCATGTGCCACACCAGGGGCTCCTGCTCCCGCCCAGTCCATTGGCTCGGTTGTGGCGTCAGTGTGTGTGCCGGCGCCATGTTCACATAGGACAATGCCACGCATGCGCGTGACGTCATCGCACACTAACCAAGAGGACGGGGAGTCCTCCACCACCGGGTTTTCCCAGGGAGGAGTGGTACCGGCGGAGGATTGTATGGTATCTAATCTGATCCCTGCTCTCCCTCTTGCTGGCCCCCTCCCACCCCAGGGGCGTGCCCCCGCCAACGATTGGAGGGCGCTCCCTATTTATACCCCTGGCAGTTCCTTACATTCCAGGCGCCCCAAACCATCTGATGGCGCGGTCACCGTCCAGTCCTTGATTTTATAACAACGCAGGTAAGCCTGCCGTTAGGCGTAGAGCCCTCCACTGTTACTTTTTTGTTACAAATATGTATTTTTTAAGATGGGTTGGACCTCCAGTCCACCCCATAAACTTCATTGTTTGATCACCACTATCCTCTTGTTATAGGCTTCTATATGCCATAGGTGTTGGTGCCTATTCAGATATTGGGTTCTCCTGGGCTTCCTGCCTCTTCACAGTAAGTAGGGCTGTTTGTTGGACAGCCGCATACTTGGCATACTCTTTTTAGGGGCCTCTAGACTACTATGGTTACCGATTGTTTTTTCAAATTCATAGGGCTACCGGGTGGGATGCCTTCTCTGTCTTCCCTTGTTTTGGTTCTCGTGGGGGAGAACGGGCCTGACGGGGGCCTTCTGTGGCCGCCCGTTGCCGCTTCTCTGGCCGCATACTTGATCGACCGGACGCACCTCCTGGGGGACATAGACCAATGACTTTTATTTGATCAATTTTCTTTATGCTCACTTTGCTAGTCACTAATATATCCAGGTAAGTATCGACATTTCCCCGGGACAAACGCATGCTCATATTGATAGTCATTTGTATGTATATTACCATTGGATCTCTATTACAATATCACTGTTATTCCTGCATGAGCATGTTATGAATATGTGTTATACTTATGTTTGTTATTACCTTGCAGAACCACTCTACACAATGTTGGTTGTTTTCCCTGAGGAGGAAGACTAATAAAAACCAAACTTCGAAACATGTTGAAATTACAGTAAACCAGCAGCTATTGGGCCATACCCTGGGCCCGGCTGGCCTTCTGTTCTAACACTGGTCATTATGCTATAGTGGTTCTTATCTTTTATGTGTCACTTATCATGCAATATTTTAATCCTGACCTAATAAATTTTGTACTTTATTTATGCAATTGTCTAGTACCTTCTTGGGACAATAGTGCTGCACAAAATCCCACTGGGCCTTATCTTTGGTTTTTCCAGTATTGCTAGGGATGCAGCACTTATTCCCAAATCTCATCTGGTGATGTGAGTGAGGGGACTTTCTTTTCTAATTAGTAAATAGAGTCCACTTGTGTGTATTTTAATCTCAGTATAAATTCAGCTGTTCTGTGAAGCCCTCAGAGGTTTGTTAGAGAACCTCAGTGAACAAACAGCATCATGAAGGCCAAGGAACACAGCAGACAGGTCAGGGATAGGGTTGTGGAGAAGTTTAAAGCAGGGTTAAGTTATAAAAAATATACCAAATGTTGAACATCTCACAGCGCACTGTTCAATACATCATACGAAAATGGAAAGAGTATGGCACAACTGCAAACCTACCAAGACATGGCCGTCCACCTAAACTTATAGGCCAGGCACGGAGAGCATTAATCAGAGAAGCAGCCAAGAGGCCCATGGTAACTCTGGAGGAGCTACAGATATCCACAGCTCAGGTGGGAGAATCTGTCCACAGGACAAGTATTAGTCGTGCACTCCACAAATCTGCCCTTTATGGAAGAGTGGCAAGAAGAAAGCCATTGTTGACAGAAAGCCATAAGAAGTACTGTTTGCAGTTTGCGAGAAGCCATGTGGGTGACACAGCAAACATGTGGAAGAAGGTGTCCTGGTCAGATGAGACCAAAGTTTAACTTTTTGTCCTAAAACCAATGTGTGGCAGAAAACCAACACTGCACATCACCCTGAACAAACCATCCCCACCGTGAAACATGGTGGCGGCAGCATCATGTTGTGGGGTTGCTTTTCTTCAGCAGGGACAGGGAAGCTGGTCAGAGTTGATGGGAAGATGGATGGAGCCAAATGCAGGGAAATCTTAGAAGAAAACCTGTTAGAGTTTGTACAAGACTTGAGACTGGGGTGGAGGTTCACCTTCCAGCAGGACAACGACCCTAAACATACAGCCAGAGCTACAATGGAATGGCTTAGATCCGTGGTCTCCAAACTGTGGCCCTTTGCTTGCCTTTATTTGGCTCTTGAGGCATTATTCCTGCCACTGACACCAACAATGGGGCATAATTCCTTCCACTGACAATTTAATGATACACTATTCTTCCCACCGATACCAATTATTTCTACCCTAATACCAAAGATCGGCCATTGTTTACTCCCACTGAGCACAGTCTGGCCTCCCTAAAGTCTGAAGGATAGTAAACCTGCCCTTTCTTTAGAAAGTCTGGAGACCCCTGGTTTAGATCAAAGCATATTCATGTGTTAGAATGGCCCAGTCAAAATCCAGACCTAAATCCAATGGAGAATCTGTGGCAAGACTTGAAAATTGCTGTTCATAGACGCTCTCCATCCAATCTGACAGAGCTTGAGCTATTACGCAAAAAAGAATGGGCAAAAATGTCCTCTCTAGATGTGCAAAGCTGGTAGAGACGTCCCCAAAAAGACTTGCAGCTGTAATTGCAGTGAAAGGCGGCTCTACAAATTATTGACTCAGGGGGGGGGGGGCGCTATACAAATGCATTCCACATTGCCAACCTACCAGATTGAAATTTACTGACACAACACCCAAAATGTATTGGCACAGCCAAGTTTTTACTGGCATTTCCAAAAGTTACAAAATGTAGGTTTTAAGTGCAAATTTCAGCATTTAGGCTACAAATAAGTACAATGTGCAATTAGCAATGTAATTTAGGGTAGATATTAAGGCAAAAAAAAACATATTTCTTATTTTATTTTCGATATAGTAAGTAAGTAGCTCAGGGACAGGAGGGCAAGGAATTAGAATGGGCGGCACACATGAAATTGACTCTCACAGTGACACTGACAGCAGTGAGCAGCAGCACAGATCACCAACACGACACGTTCCCTCCTGAGTCACAGTGATATTCTCTCTCCACACCAGGTGGTTCCTTCGGTCCTCTCCAGTCCATACAGCACTGACAGTCCTCCTCCCGACTTGCCTTGCTCCTGTCCTGCAGACCTGCACACAAGGCTCCAGCTGCTTGGCTCCCTTGCATTATGACATCACACAACACGCTCAGGGACCGCCTCTGCCAGACCCGCCTACCCAGCTGGTGCCGCCTGAACACACTGTAGCCAGCAGCCGAGTGCCACAGCCATATTTTTTTACTGGCAACCTTTTCCTGTCACTGGCATTTACTGGCAAGAGAAAAGTGCCTTTTCTCCTATCGTTCACTGACAGACGCAGCTTCTCCATTACGTGTGGATTTTATGCTGGTCTCACTAGGAGTTAACTAGGCAGGGAAAAGAAACAGCTGGCCCCTCCCATGGGGGCCGTCCTCTCTTCCCACATAAAACCCCCTCATAGCATAGCTCTTCAGTTTCAATGCCTAGTTTGCAAGGAGTTGACCTGGCTTTCCCTCCAATAAAACTGCTTCCGCGATTGATATGCAGGATAGTGGCGGAGGGGATACCAATAATCCTGGTGGCTCCAGATTGGCCTCGGCGCACTTGATACACCGACCTGGTGCAAATGGTGGCAGACGCCCCTTGGCGGCTCCCGCTGTGAGACGATTTTCTGTCTCAGGGACCCATCTTGCACCCTGCTTTACCCTCGCCGGCTTTGATGGCTTGGCTATTGAGTCCCAGGTGCTAAGAGACAGGGGAGTCGCCGACTCCGTAATCCCTATTTTGTTAAAAGCTCGCAAGTGTACTTCTCGCAAGATTTATCACCGCACCTGGAAGGCTTACATTGCTTGGTGTGAGGCGGAGGGTCATAACCATCGCTGTTATGTCGTGTCAAGGGTCCTGACTTTTTTGCAGCACTGTCGTGCAAGTCTCCCTACTTAGTCACGCATAAGGATAATGCGGTCTTGCGACCCTCTCCTTCCTTCCTTCCGAAGGTGTTCTCTTCCTTTCACATTAATGAAGATATTGTTCTTCCTTCATTGTGCCCTCGTCCATCGCACCCAAAAGAGTTTGAGTTGCATGCTTTGGACGTAGTGAGGGCCTTACGAGTGTACTTGGCTGCTTTTTTCGAAAAGCTAATGCTTTGTTCGTGCTGCCAGAGGGTCCACGCAAAGGGTTGGCGGTCTCGTTGGCTACGATTTCTCGTTGGATTAGAAAAACCATCACCCATGCATATTCTGTTCGGGGCAAGGTTCCCCCTTTTCCGGTCACGGCTCATTCTACCCGGGCTGTTAGCACTTCCTGGGCTTTTAGACACCAGGCCTCGGTGTCACAGGTGTGCAAAGCGGCCACTTGGGCCTTGGTTCACACTTTCACTAAGTTTTATAAAGTTGATGTGTTTGCATCTTCGGATGCTGCTTGGGCCGCAAAGTTTTGCAGGCGGCAGTGTAGGCGCGACTGGCACCTCCTTAGAGGTTCAGTTGGGTACAGTTGTTAGCGTTTACCCACCCCTCTTTTTGACACAGCTTGGGGACATCCCCACAAAGTCAATGGAGAGCTGCGTGTGTCAGTGAACGATAGGAGAAAAAGGGATTTTATTAAAACTTACCGTAAAATCCTTTTCTCCGAGTTCACTGACAGACGCAGCACCCACCCCTCTGTGCTCTGTTCTTGTACGGCTTGTGTACGAACTGAAGAGCTATGCTATGAGGGGGTTTATGTGGGAAGAGGGGACGGCCCCCATAGGAGGGGCCAGCTGTTTCTTTTCCCTGCCTAGTTAACTCCTAGTGAGACCAGCATAAACCCCACACGTAATGGAGAGCTGCGTCTGTCAGTGAACTCGGAGAAAAGGATTTTACGGTAAGTTTTAATAAAATCCTTTTTTTTTTAGTGGCTGCCAGTAAAAACACTGACGGTTGCCAACACTGGCCACACTTTTCAGATATTTATTTGTAAAAATTGTGGAAAACATTTATCATTTTCCTTCTACTTCACAATTATGTGCCACTTTGTGTTGGTCTATCACATAAAATCCCAATAAAGTTTACTAAAAATTTTCATTTTTGGTTGTAACATGACAAAATGTGGAACATTTCAAGGGGTATGAATACTTTTTCAAGGCACTGTAGCTTTTTCCTGACCAGACGTAGCCCTGGCTCGCCCCTTTCGTTTTGACTTCAGTTCTTCAAATCATGGGGGCTCATCATCACATGTGACTGCTATCACTTGAGCCAATTTGTCAAAAAGTCCAATAGCGTCATTTCTGGCAGTTACTGCCCATGCGCCCGTGTCCAACTGCGCAGACGTCCCTCCTCCTGTGATTCTGTAACGGAAGTGACATTGGGACATTCCAAAAAAAAACCTTATAGATCGCCGACATGGACACAGGTGAAAGTGGTTGGTTGGCCTCATGTCCTCGCATCGCTTGGACCGCTCGATTTGCTCGCTCGGCCTCCCGACATTATTATAACAAACTCTATGTCTATGTGGAAATTGGGGATGGACATTGGACACACCGGAAATGACGCAATTGGAATTTTTGACGAATTGGCTAAAGTGACAGGACACCTACTTTGCATAGAGAAGCACAGACACCTAGTATAAAATAAGACATCTAATGAAAACAGAAAGATTTGATTTAAAAAACTCATTAGCATGCTGATGAGGGAGAAAACGAGGAACCAGGGAAGGTAAAATAAATCAAACATCAGCTTTAAAGACAGCAGGAAAAGTTGATTATAAAATAACATTTTCTGAGATAAAATAACTCGGAACATAAGACTTTCACTGGTTAATTTTTCATTTCATGCAGAAAAATTCCAGACCTTTCTATGTTTGTGAATTCACCATTGTTAGAAGGAAAACTGTCATTAATAATTAGATAACCCAACTCCACAGTGGGTGTGGAGTTAAAATATCTCATCCATCTTAGTGAATTGGGCTTGCTGGATTCTCTTACAGTGGGAGTCGATCTCATTACAATGAATGATCCCCCTGGAATTTCATGTCTTCTCCATGCTGCAGATGTTCTTCTCTCATTCTGCTCTTAGAGAGCAATGGGGTCAGATCCCCCCAATAGTATATTCTCCATCTGAAGATAGAATTGGGGAGGGGGTGTGAAAGGAACAATGTGTTCTGAATCATTAGAGAAGACCTAACCCCAATCACCGAAATCTCATAAAGACTTTATTAGGCCATTCCAAAAGTTGTTTTCAATATTTTTTAAATCTGCGGGGCTCATTAAAATAATACTTGGCGATTCCCTGAGGCACTTTCTTTTATAAGGTGACAACTGTCTCCCTTTTGTGCTCCTGAGTTGTCACCCTGTCACATTCACTCCATGTTGGAGAGGGTGGAATTGAAATTTAATTTAGACATAATGGAAGCCAAAGACAGCCAGGCAATTCTCATATGCAGGTTAGCAATGCCAACTCCTGTAGCTCTGAATCATCAATCAATTATTTATTTAATCAAATTATCAAGGCGGCATACATTTAGAGAACTGAATCTAAAGGCTGTTAATTAAGGACAGGGGTGCCCAACCGCTGGCCCGCAGGCCACAGGTGGTCCATGGCGCCCTTTGTTGTGGCCTGCCATCTGTTGCTCTGGAATGCCGACCCGCCAGCCCCGAGCATCAGCGGGAAGAACAGAGCCAGCACTAGAGGAAGGAGAGCCGATACTTCCTGTATATCGCCGGCTTCTGTCTCAGGCAAAGTGATACCAAATGTACTCCGCCTGTGATAGTTCCTAGCGTGATACAGGAAGCATCGGCTCTGCTCTCTACTGCAGCCGCATTCTTCCTCTAGCGCTCCTGTGACACTGATGATCATTAATGGCGGGTCGGGAACCTGCGATCTGGGACAGCACAGCAGCCACCGGGGATACTCAGTGCCAGAAGTATCCACCGCCAGTGCCTGCAGTACCCACCAACAGTGCTAGCAGTACCCACCAGCAGTACCCAGTGCCAGCAGTACCCACCACCAGTGCCAGCAGTACCCACCAACAGTACCAGCAGTACCCACCAGCAGTACCCAGTGCCAGCAGTACCCACCACCAGTGCCAGCAGTACCCACCAACAGTACCAGCAGTACCCACAAGCAGTACCCACCACTAATGCCAGCAGTACCCAGTGCCAGTAGTACCCACCAACAGTGCCAGCAGTACTCACCAACAGTGCCAGCAGTACCCAGTGCCAGCAGTACCCACCAACAGTGCCAGCAGTACCCACTGTCAGTGCCAGCAGTACCCACTACCAGTGCCAGCAGTGCCCACCAGCAGTAACCTGTGCCAGCAGTAGCCACCGCCAGTGCCAGCAGTACCCACCAACAGTGCCAACATTACTCAGTGCCAACAGTGCCCACGAACAGTGTCAGCATAACCCCATGGCAGCAGTACCCACCGTTAAGGCCAGCAGTACCCACCATTAGTGCTAGCAGTACCCACCGTTAGTGCCAGCAGTACCCATCACCAGTGCCAGCAGTACCCACCAACATTGCCAGCAGTACCCAGTGCCAGAAGTACCCACCACCAGTACCAGCAGTACCCACTAACACTTCCAGCAGTACCCACCAACAGTGCCAGTGCCAGCAGTACCCACCAGGGACACCCACCAGCCGTACCATCCACCAGCAATACCCACCAGCCATACCATCCACCAGGGATACCTGCCAGTAGGACCCACAGCTGTACCTGCCAGCAGACACCACCAGCAGTACCAGCCCTGGAGGACAGCCATAAGCAGCTGCCAGCCATACCTGCCCTAGGGACAGCAGCAGCTGCCAGCCATACCCGCCTGGGGGACAGCAGCAGCCACCAACCATACCTGCCCTAGGGACAGCAGCAGCTGCCAGCCATACCCACCTGGAGGACAGCAGCAGCCACCAACCATACCCGCCCGGGGGACAGCAGCAGTCAGCGATACCTGCAGGAATCCTGAAGATTGAGGTCAACTGAGGTGCAGGTAAGCCGTATTTCATCAGCGAGTAAACAGCCTTAGGGCCCCATCACACAATCGGTACGCAATCGATACCCAATCAGACCCTCCATTCACCTCTATTGACTGGCAGAGGTAGATGGTTTTGCGTCCTTTTGCACCCACCTATCTCCAATCCGATCCGCTTAAAAAAAAAATAGTAGGGGATCCTTCCCCTTCTGTCTGGGTGAATAGGATTGGAGGGTCCATAGAGTAGAGCAGGTTGTGTCAGTGTCTGCTCTGCATATGCAGAGTGGACACAGACCTGTCATCTACCCGCTCCACTCATTGTGGCCCAGGACTGGTTACCAAGTCACTAAAGTGGCCCTCACTCTTCAAACGGTTGGGCACCCCTGATTTAGGAGGTAAGAACATCAATATACAAGATACCTAAAAGATCTCACAGCCAAGTTCATAAAGTTTTGAAGTTAATATTTGTCTACAAGGTCTTTCTTAAGTTGAAGGCAACAGTTACTGCAAGAAATACACAGCTCAAAAGAAGACCACAGGCATGTGTCTTGGACCCTAGTGTCTAGCTGTGTCCTTTCTGCTAGACAATCACAGCAATGGCCTTCTCTCTATGTACACAGGTGTTGCTGGGCTTTCTTGTTAGACAACCCCAAACGTGTTTCCTTCTTCGGTTTTCCACCCTCATCCGTCTATCTCTTTCTTTTTGTTTTTCTGTGCCCTTGCTGCTAGATAGTCACTGCAATGGACTTCTCTGTATGTAGACAGGTATTGCTGGGCTTTCTTCTTAGAAAGCCCAGAACGTGTATCACATACCTTGTAACAGAGCCTGACGTGTAGAAGGAGACCTCACTTACAGCCCTGGCTCAGGGGCCACTGGAGTTGCGATAGCGGCCGCGAGAGCGCAGTGAGGAAGGTGTGCCTGCTGAATTCCTTGTTGATGGTAGAGATGGGCAGCTGATGATTCGCCAGATTAGGCTGGGTGGTGAGCAGCAGGTGGCAGCAGAAGCAGCAGGTGCGGATGCACAACGGATGTAGGACAGTGTCACCAGGTACTGGATGGAGCAAGACGGGAGCAGGGTCAGACAAGCCGAGCCAATCACAGATAATCAGATATGGCATAAGCAGTAAGCAGAGATTAACGGTCAGGTTGGCAGCAGGATATCAGGCAGAATAGGTGGTATAGCAAAGTTAAGGGAAGCTGGGGTCAGAACTGGAGATAAGCAAGCATAGTCAAGGAAGCCAGGTCAACACAGGCAATCAGATGCAGATACTGATCATACTCAGGTAAAGCTGCAGATCAGAGAGCACTGCACTAGTTCAGCTGCTGTCCTTATATAGGCCATTTGGCGGCAGCATTAATGGCTAACGTGCGCGTACATTTTAGCACGTGTGCATATGCATTTGCGCTAATGTTTCTGTTAGTCCATGCCTGGCAAGACGGGCACCTACAAATGCACCATCTGTGCATGCCTATCTACCTCTGTCTAGGAGCTTTGGCTGCACCATAGCCAGCACATCCTTGGCAACATGTTTCCTTCCTCAATTTTCCTTATTTTCCTCTCTCTCGCTTTTGTTTTCTGTGTACTTGCTGCTAGATGGTCACTGCAATGGCATTCTCTCTATGTAGACAGGTATTGCTGGGCTTTCTTGCTAGAAAGCCCCAAACGTGTTTCCTTCCTCTGTTTTCCTCCCTCACCTGTCTCTCTCTTTCTTTTTGTTTTTCTGTGCCCTTGCTGCTAGACCAGTGGTTCTCAACTCCAGTCCTCAGGACCCACCAACAGGCCAGATTTTAAGTATTACCTTGGGGAGATGCAGACTAGAATACTGCAATCACTGAGCAGCCAATGATATCACCTGTGATGCATTTCAGTTTTTCTGCAAACCTGGCCTGTTAGTGGGTCCCGAGGACAGGAGTTGAGAACCACTGTGCTAGACAGTCACTGAAATGGACTTCTCTGTATGTAGACAGGTATTGCTGGGCTTTCTTGTTAGAAAGCCCAGAATGTGCTTCCTTCCTCTGTTTTCCTCGTTCTCCTCTCTCTCTTTCTTTTTCTGTGTACTTGCTGCTAGATGGTCACTGCAAAGGACTTCTCTGTATGTAGACAGGTATTGCTGGGCTTTCTTGTTAGAAAGCCCAGAATGTGTTTCCTTCTTCTCTTTTCATCACTCCCCTGTCTCTCTCTTTTTCTTCTTCTACGCCCTTGCTGCTAGACAGTTACTGCAATGGACTTTTCTGTAGACAGATATTTGGTGGACTTTTTTGTTAGAAAGCCTAGAACTTGTTTCCTTCCTCTCTCTTCCTCCTCTTTCTCTCTTTTTTTATTTCCTTTTCTTTCTCTTTCTTTCTTTGTGATGAAGTTATTGAAATGCCTTGTCTCTGTATGTATGCAGGTATTGCTGGACTTTCTTATTGGAAAGCCCAGAATGCATTACAAGCTATCATGCAAGCAACTTGCATTTAATGTTTACGAATGTAAAATAAAGATCTTGTGGAAATAAAAAGATATAAAACATCTGATTATATACTTTCAAAAAAATAAACTTTATCATTGAAAAAAATCATTACACATTCTCTTTCATCTGGACAATGACGGTCTTGGTGAGAAATATGTTACTTTGTCCAGTTGGTGAATTGCTGTATGTCCAGGAGATTGATTTGCCTTCATATAGGCATGCTTGTTTCTGATTGGCTCTCCTTGGTCACCCTATGTGGATAAGGTTATCTACAGAATTATAATTTATTCACCCAGGTAGCTGGGTGGGCATGTTGTTACTTCACTTCTGTTTATAAAAGTACTTATCCATATGTTATGATGAAGTATATAATTGTCACACGTGGATAGCTTTATTTGTTCTTCAGGATCCTTTTACAAAAGGCCTTTAGCGATTCTTCCCTAGAACGCTGTATACACTACACCAAAAGTATTGGGACACCTGCCTTTACACGCACACGAACGTTAATGGCATCCCATTCTTAATCTGTAGAG
The DNA here is from genome assembly GCA_018402905.1 of Glandirana rugosa. Classification (NCBI taxonomy): domain Eukaryota; kingdom Metazoa; phylum Chordata; class Amphibia; order Anura; family Ranidae; genus Glandirana; species Glandirana rugosa. Next base: position 46,157 of record BLSH010071085.1, on the reverse strand, counting down.
TTCAATATTGAGTTGGCCCACCCTTTGCAGCTATAACAGCTTCAACTCTTCTAGGAAGGCTGTCCACAAGGTTTAGGAGTGTCTATGGGAATGTTTGACCATTCTTCCAGAAAAGAATTTGTGAGGTCAGACACTGATGTTGGATGAGAAGGCCTGGCTTGCAGTCGCTGCTCTAATTCATCCCAAAGGTGTTCTATCGGGTTGAGGTCAGGCCAGTCAAGTTCCTCCACCTCAAACTCGCTCATCCGTGTTTTTTATGGACCTTGCTTTGTGCACTGGTCCAAATCATTTGGTGGAGAGGGGATTATGGTGTGTTTTGTTTTCAGGGGTTGGGCTTGGCACCTTAGTTCCAGTGAAGGGAACTCTGAAGGCATCAGCATACAAAGACATTTTGGACAATTTAATGCTCCAAACTTTGTGGGAATAGTTTGGGGATGGCCCCTTCCTCTTCCAACTTGACACCAGTGCACAAAGCAAGGTCTATAAAGACAGGGATGAACAAGTTTGGGGTGGAGGAACTTGACTAGCCTGCACAGAGTCCTGAACTCAACCTGATAGAACACATTTGGGAAGAATTAGAGCAGAGATGCGAGCCAGGCCATCTTGTCCACATCAGTACCTGATCTCACAAATGCGCTTATGGAAGAATGGTTAAACATTCTCATAGACACTCCTAAACCTTATTGACAGCCTCCCTAGAAGAGTTGAAGCTGTTATAGCTACAAAGGGTGGGCAAACTCAATATTGAACCCTACAGACGAAGAATGGGATGCCATTAAAATTCATGTGCGTCTAAAGGCAGGTGTCCCAATACTTTTGGTAATATAGTGTATCTTTCCAAAATGCCTAAAATGGAACCCAAACTTTTGCTTGAGTTGGCCAGAGCGGGGAACATGTACAGCTTCAGGTCTTGGTAACTTCACAGGAAGTGAGAGGAAATCTCCTACAAGTGGGGAAAGTAGTGGTGAGCAAACAGGTCAATGTTTAGTTCACAGGAGGTCCAACACAAATTTAGCTAACTGGCACCAAACCCCATTAAAGTCAATAGTAGTTGATTATTGTAATTTTTTTTTCTGCCCCAGGCCAATTTGCTAGCTTTTGTTGAAAATTGGGTCTGGGTGGCTGAGCACCGCCATGGGGAACATGTACCAAAATAAGGGTCTTTTGAAGTGGTTTAAAGGGTAACATTACAATTTGCAAATCCTTCAAATGCCATGCTTTGGAGTTGCCTAAAACCTGCATGTGAAGTTGTGAAGCAGTGCTGTACTTCTTTAAAAGTGACATTGCTTATTTACAAACAGTGGTCAGGGATCTGTCATTTAGCATTGGTAGCACCACCACCCTTTAATGACAGATCCCTGCCTGCTTCTGTTTATAAAGAGAGGCCTGAGATCCTGGATTACATCATGGCCCAAATATGGTCATGGCCATATTTGGTCAATGACATCTCCCAGAATCCCCAGCCTATTTGTTTACATACAGAAGTCGGCTGTGGATCTGCTGTTTGTGACTGGAGTAGCAGTGGGTGAACATTGTCAGCTGTAGCTGGTGGTCATGTTAGAAGGTCATCAGGTTCAACAATGGATCTACATTGCTGGATGACGTGATTGATGTTGCAATTACATCAGGGGACAAGGTCTGTTTATTTAATAAAGGTCTTTTCATGGTGTGAGTGTTTTTATTAACTTGTTCACTATTTTTTTGTGAATGAGTAAAAAGAGGTACTATATATCCTATACTCTGGGCTTTTTTTCAGCGGGAATGCTGGGGAAGGCAGTGCCGGCATCTCCAGCACTGAATTTATGTAATGGCAAGAGGTGCTGAAGTGTGCTAGATGGTCTGTTAATGTTAGCTGCCTAGGGGATCTATTGTTGCTGGGGGGGGGGTCTATTGTTGCTGGTGATGGACTCTATTTTGGTGGTGAGGGATCTATTGTTACTGAGAAGGGGTATTTAGCTAGGAGGGATCTACTGGTGAGGGAGAGGTCTGTTGTTTTGTTGCTGGTTACTGGAGAGTCTATTAATACTGACTCCCCAGTGATCTTTTGTGGCTGGTGAACAAATCGTCTCGGGGGGAGGGGAGGGATCTATTGTTGCTGGCATGGAACTGTAGTTGCTGGGGGGGTATTTTGTTGCAGGGGTGGATCTGTTGTTTCGAGGGGTATTTTGTTGCAGGGGTGGAGATATTGTTTCAGGGCTGGATCTATTGTTGCTGGCTACAGGGGGATCTATTTTACTACTTTTCTTGTTATTATCAAATTAACTACAAATTACTTAGCACCACAAAATGATACCTTATTCTGTATTCTCTAAAAGGGGCCACACTGGGTGGTGGATAGGGGGTGTAACCTAGGAACGGTGCTCGGAGGTGGGTAGGGGGCAGAGACAAGGGTGACTCAGAGGGAAGGAGTACTTGCCCTTATTCCCTGAGAAAAATAAGCCTGCCTATAATCATTCACCTGAGGGCGGGGGAGCATTATCTGGGGTCCCCCTATTCTGAAGGGGGATTCAAGTTTTTCGTCCCCTCCACAGACCCCCACATCCTTTTTGGGGGACAGGACATGGCTTTGCTGCCCCTTCTTGCAAGGTATCCTTCCAATGTTAAAGGCATGTGTCCTAGTAAAAATGACATTCGGTCTCCCATGCGCCCTGGGTGGCCAGGAAAGAAGGGGGCAGCAATGCCAAGCCACTATAGCAGCCTTTCCCAACCTTTTCAACACCGAGGAACCCTTGAAATAATTCTCTGGTCTTGGGGAACCCCTTCTAAAGATTAAAAATCTACAACTTATGATACATTAGTGTGATGGTCAATGGGAAGAATGCTCCTTACAATGGTGGTCATTGGGAAGAATTACCCCTTACAGATCGCTAAAAAGATCAATGGTATCATTGGGAATTTATCTGAGAGGTAGAAATTGATCATTGCTCAAGGAACCCCTAGCAACCTCTGGAGGAACCCTGGTTGAGAAACCCTGCACTATAGTTTTCCTTTAAGGCCTCATACACACGGGCGTATCTAAAAAAAATAAACAAAACGTCGGGTCCGACGTCAAGGAAAAAAAGTTGAAGTTTTTCGGCGTTATGCATCGGCGTTTTTGAGCGTTAGTGAGCGTCGGCGTCAATAGGCGTTTTTTTAAAAAAAATCATCCCTCTGCTATTTTTCAACCTAAAAACGTCGGCGTCAAAAAACGCCGGAAAACGCCGGTACAATATAAGGTGGCGTTTGTTGGCGTTTTGTGGCGTCGGCGTCAAAAAACGTCAAAACGTTACAGCCTCAGAACGCGATGGCCATGGGTTCTACTTTCTGCTCACTAACGCCGACGCCACCTACAGCTCAAAAGCGCCGGCGTTTTTATGGGGCCATTGACTAACATGGAGAGCTGCAAAAAACGCCAGAAAACGCCGGCGTCAAAAAACGTCCGTGTGTATGAGGCCTTAAACTGCATTTCAACTGCCTGAAACTTGACTCAAGCAGAGAAGCACTCTAGAAAAAACATGGAAAGAGAGCGCTAACTACTACACGTTACAATACAATACGTTTAAACAAAAGCCAAACTAGTGTTTACCTATGACAAAGATAGTGTTAATTATTGATTATACTGCATTAGAAATAGAATTGTGAGGAGGAGGATGGGTGTGGTCGAAGAAGTGTTTACAAAACCTTAACAGCTTGATTATTTCATTGTAACTTATATTAAATTAATCACGTTTACACATACACTTCAAAGTGAACCCGTGCTTTGTCCATGCAAGCCAGAGCAACAGATTCACATTAAAGTGGAACTCCAGTTACTATTTTTTTCTTGTTTTGTTTTAGTTACCCTGTCCTTTGTTAAAGAAAAAAAAAATCTACTTGCCCCCTCCATGCTCTTGCACGTTACCCAGCTTCCTCCTTAGTCCAGTGCCAGCAGTCCTCTGTAGGCAGTAAGACTATTGTTTCTGCCCATTTCCTGTGCTCAGCCTGTCATTTACACGCCCCCTAGGGGCGCATCATCACATAGACTGGGCTCCCAGTACTCCAGGACTCCAATAATCATGTGTGGTGTTATTTGAGTAAAAGACACACACATTGCAGATGCTATAGGTGTTCTTCCTTGGAGCTGACACAAATACACACAGAACGTGAGATGTCATCTACATTTTCCTTGGTGAAGCTTGGCATGACCCACAATAAGCTGTATGGCCTTGTCCCCTTTATTCTTAATTCAGGAGGATCAAATATTCCTCTTGAGGAACATAGCAATATTTCCGTGTTCCCCCAGGATGTGAAAAAAGCTACCGTGCTCTCACATGATGGGCCTGATTTAGTCCATCTCACCACACTTGAGAAGATTTTAGCTCTGACCTGCAACTCTTTACTTACCATCCCACCTCTTGACCACTTGTGCTTTCTACTAAAGGGAGGGCAACTTAAAGCAGACGTGAAGTCAACATTAACAAAAGTCAATACTTTTTAGAGACTTTTGACTCAGGCTAGGTTAACACTGCTGCGGTGCGAATTCTCTGCGAATAGAATACGATTGCGATGCGAGTTTTTTCAGTTCAGACCCAAGTGCGATTTCTACATGTGTTGGTGCGAATCTACTGCAAAGCTGTAGCTGGAGTTGGAGGGAGAAGCTATCGCAGTGATGTGAATGGGAGATTGCGTTTTCAATCCATGTTCTATTGTAGTCTATGAAGCTGAATTCGCAACGCACAGCATCGCACACGGATCAAACTCGCACAGGACCCTTTTTCTTCACGGATTCGATTCGCAATGCATCAGTGTGAACTGTACAGGTAGAACACTATGTTATTGGAGATGACTTGCTAATTTAATCTATCGCAACGCAATCTATTCGCAGTACAGTTCGCAGCAGTGTGAACCTAGCCTAAACGTGAAAGAAAATTCCAAATTTTGGGTTGTCTCCAAAACAGTTGCAGCCAATGGCCCCCTTAGGGGTGTCTGAGTGTTGTGCTCACACTGCCCTCAATCACATCCATACTGCAGTCACAGAACAGGCTGGTACTTTGTACTTTTATTAGGGGATTGAACTTGGATGGGGATTAGGGATGTTATGAGATGCCCATAGAATAGGTTGCAAACTTGCACAGGACCACTATATACAGGCCCGTATATACATCTCTTGTCCTCCAACACACTACTCCAGTTACACTTTTTTCTCCAACACATTACTTGCTTCTCTAGACTCCGGTTCCTTTCTCCTGCACATTGCAGTTGTTCCAGGCCCAGACGGAAATTTACTAGTCTTTCTCCACTCTTCCAGCCTAACTAGCACATGGTGAGGCCTGCATTGCTGTGAGCAGGACCTAAGAACCACCCATTACAGGTAGAGACAGTTGATCCCCTAGTGTGTAGATACACTGATGCACTAGCCGGCCCGATGGACTACTATTCCTAGCCCATCCTCTTACTCCAGGCCCTGTCAGCCGCTCTAGCTGAGTTGGCCTTCTCCACTGCCACCATGACACCACAGTCCCTTACTGACTTCTGCATCCTTCCCAGATTGTCTCTCACCCCAATCCGCTCCGGCATGCCTCTACAGTTTCCCAGGGTGTGTGTCACTCACCGACCACCCGATGGACTCCTGACTGAGCTTCTCCAGTAGCGCTGTCTGTTGCTCTCCTGCTCCCTTGTGCTGCTCCAGGATCTCTCTCCTCTTCTCCTGGCTGCACCCGAGCCTAGGGCACATGGTCTCCCCCCCCAGACTGGGGTTTCCCTCCCGGATGAGGCCTCAGCAACCTCAGCTACATCTCAGCTCCAGCTCTTCCACCCAAACTCCTCCCAGATTGGGCTGACCCTTGAGTATTTAAGGAGGCCTGCCCCCTGCCAATCTCCAGATGGCTACACCTCCCTTCCAGCTCTCTGTCCAGAAACCTTCCTCCAGTTTCTAGAAAGAAGTGGGAAGTCCTGGTGACCTCATTTGTGAATCACTCAATCCTCCATGAGCCTCTCCCAGCCCAGAAACAAAAACAATGAGGCCTGCACATCAGTCAGGCCTGACTAAATTTTCCTCACCTACCAAAACCTAACCACACTAGCTCCCACTTACCAGGGAGCACTATACAGTATTAAAGGGGAAAACTTCTAATGGGGAGACTTCTGATGGAGAGTTCTGGTGGCAACCAGGCATTCCCTCACATTTAGTGGATTTCCTCTCACTCCATGTTTTGGCTATGGGACAGGAAGTGATAGGAACTCTCCCCAATGGGACACAGATGTAAGAAAAAAAAAAACTGGCAGAGGTTATAACCCTCACTTAGTCCGTCCAAAAAAAAACCCCATAAAAAAATGTTTTGCCTTTAGTTCAACTTTAGGATTGTCACTGTACAAAAACATGGCATTCTGAATATAATAATAATTATCATTAATAAGAATTAATATTATTATTAACAGGTATTAACAGGTATTGGATTTCAATCTGAAACAATAGAATGTTATGATATACTGACTTATGGGACAATACCTTGCAATATATTACTTTTTGATATTTTTAGGGTTACATACTTTAAGAAATCAGAGAGTCGATAGAGTGATGCTGCCTAGACCTACATATTTTTATCAAGCGTATTGGAGTCAAATGAAAATAGTTTGATGCATATTCCTCTATATGGGACTTTATTATGACAACCAAAGATGTCCAAAGACTTAATTGTATAAAAGTATACATTTTATTCAAAATATGGTTTAGAAAAGCCACCATAAACATGACGAGCATCCTTTACTGTCAACCTCCTTCGAGGCCAGATGTTGAACCAACCCTACAACCCAGGGCCTGATCTCTTTGTGATATTCTTCTTTTTTTTCAAATTTTTTTATTTAAGCAAAGGCAAAAGACAGGGTCTACAGAGTCAGGACAAAAAAAGAAGATATAAAGTTGTACATTACAGCATATCATTTCACAACATGGTGGCAAATAAAGGCTAATTGCAATGCAAAGGAAACCATAAGTGTTCCTGTAAATTAAACTGTACAGTACAATACCGGCCTAAAACCTCATTAGATGGAGTGCTACAATCAGGGGAGGCCGATCTATCTAAGGAGAAGAAAAAAAAAAAAGTCAGCCCGGTCCCTACAGGAGGCGCCGGTACATTGACTTTCTTTTTTTTTTTTTTCGGCTCCTTGGCTGTCACCTGACAGCCAAGTAGTGAGCCTATTGCTCAGCCATTAAAGACTATGGATGTGCGCTGAACAGGTGCACATTCATAGTCCGACTGGCTGCCCTGAGCCTGTGGCTCAGTGTGATTGGATGGCATGGATGCGGTGGAAAGGGGTGGGTCACTGTGTCGGCGGACATGACTCCCGCTCCCACGTAGACCCTGACCGGTGACTGCATGACGAGCAACGGACTGATGGGGGCTCCAGCCCCCTGTCCGCATTCCAATCTCTGCACACTTCTGCCTGCCTATTAGATGGGGTAAGTGCGGGACTTGGGGGGGGGGTGTCTCTGCAAAGTACCCCACCTGTGATACTGGCTGCAAAGTACACCCCCTGTGAAACTGGCTGAAAGGTACCCCCCCCCCGTGATACTGGCTGCAAAGTACCCCCACCTGTGTTATTGGCTGCAAAGTACCCCCACCTGTGATATTGGCTGCAAAATACCCCCCCTGTGAAATTGGCTGCAAAGTACCTCCACCTGTGATATTGGCTGCAAAGTACCCCCACCTGTGATATTGGCTGCAAAGTACCACCACCTGTGATATTGGCTGCAATGTACCCCAGCTGTGATATTGGCTGCAATTTACCCCACCTGTGATATTGGCTGCAATTTACCCCCATCTGTGTTATTTACTGCAATGTACCCCCACCTGTGTTATTGGCTGCAATTTACCCATACCTGTGATTTTGACTGAAATTTACCGATACCTGTGTTATTGGCTGCAATTTACCCCACCTGTGATACTGGCTGCTATATACCCCACCTGTGATGCTGGGGCTCTATACTGTGTCATGTGATACTGGCTGTTATATACTGTGTCCTGTGATGCTGAGCTGTATACTGTGTCCCGTGATGATGACCTGTATACTGTGTCCTGTGATGCTGAGCTGTATACTGTGTCCTGTGATGCTGAGCTGTATACTGTGTCCTGTGATGCTGAGCTGTGTACTCCTGACTCAAAATGTGGAATACAGGGGATGGAGTGGGTGGATTTTATAAGGGGTGGGGCTTATTAGAAGTAGGCCTGCCCCCCCCATAGTAAAACTTCACCAGCTGCCACTGGCTACAACCGCACATAAATAGAAAGATTGCCCTTTTCTGCAAAAGGTCAGGCAGAGTAGACAACGACTCTATGAATCCCGCCCCACCCAATTTTCTCTTTTACTAGAGTTTAAAAAGGAAAAGGAGAAACATGGAATCCTGATATTCCGAAAAGAAATAAGTAGAGAGGAGCAAGAGAGGAGAGCACAGAAAAAAAAGGGAATTGGAGAAAGAGGAGGGAGAAAATAAGAAGAGGTGAGAAGAAAGAGCGAGACGGGGGGGAGGGGGGAGAGGAGGGAGGGGAAAGAGGGGATCAAGGGGGGTGGAAAGCTAAGGGAGTATGGATACCTAGGGTGTCTAGAGTTCATAAGATTAGAGCATGGGGAGAATAAAATATGGGCTCAGTTGGCCGCATCGCATTCAAACAGGGCCAGTCCCTCATCAGAAAAGCCAAACAGGTTCCATAGAGTCCAGGTTTTGGAATATTGTTCCTGTTGGTGTCTGGAGGAAAGGACAAGGTCTTCCAGTCTGTTTACCTCCTCTACTTTTCAGAGCCAAAGGCCAATAGACGGTAGATGTGGAGATTTCCATTTGAGAGGGATACACACCTTGGCGGTGTCAAGAAGATGGCGAATAATTGATTTCTTGTAGGCTTTTTCTGGGATATTGGAGACATGGAAAAGAAAGAATGCTGGGTCATCTGGGGTTGCTCTTTCTGTGAATTTTTGTATGGTGTGACGGACTGTCTTCCAAAACTGCTTGAGTTTAGGACAAGAACAAAAAAAATGTGTAAGAGTGTTCCTCGGTCCTCCTGGCATCTCCAGCAGTGGTTGAAGGGAAGAATTTGTGTAATTGTAAAGGTGTGCGATACCACCAATGTAAGATCTTAAAATTGGTTTCCTGCATTTTAGTGCAGATGGATGATTTGTGCATAAACTACAGGATGTGATGGTGCTGAGGACTCAAATTACAATTCAGGTCATGTTCCCACTCAGTCAGGCCAGGAGGCTGATAATTATCTGGAGGGGTAATCAATAATCAATAGATTATATGTGTTTGAGAGTGTGTGTAGCAGAGCACCATCATCTGAGCAGTAGTCTTCGAAGGTAGTGGGACGTTGCCTAACGTGTCCGGGAGCTGGTAGTGATTTCAAAAAGTGGTGGAGTTGAAGGGCTCTCCAGAAGTCTAACTGGAATGAACTAGAGGAGTCTGCGAGGGCGAACATTGATGGCCAATTACCTGCTATAAGGAAATGAGAATGCTTGATAGCGGCCCGAAGCTGACAAATTCTGGAAGGTAACGCCACTGCATCCTGGAGAGAATGACGTATTTCCCAGAAAAGGGATTAACGAAGACCCTGAAGGAGAAAGAGGTGTTATTAGCAAGAGATGCAAGCAGAGACGGGTGGTGGGACCAATAAGGGGATGGCGTTTCATGTTCTTGGGCAGTGATGAGTAGCACCAAGGTGCCCTAGGAAGGGGTACTGTGCTTTGGCCTTGTTCTATCTGAGTCCAGACCTTTGTGTCTTGGTGGCGACACCAGTCAAGAAGCCTGTTTAGATGGGTTGCATTGTAATAAGTTCGGAGATCTGGCAATGCCAATCTACTGTGTTGTTTGGGTAGAGAGAGTATACGTGTAGACGTGGGCGTTTATGGGGCCAGATGAAATCTATAAGCATAGACTGTGCCCGTTTAAAGTAGGTAGTAGGAATGGAAATTAGCAGAGCCTGGAAGAGGTATAAAAATTTAGGGAGAACGCTCATTTTAATTATGTTGCAGTGACCAACCATGAATGTAGTCCAGTATGCCATGTATTTAAAAGCGTTCTGACTGTTTTCAAGAGTGGAGGAAGTTCAAGTCAAAAAGTTGTGTAATTCTCAAAGGAATGTATACCCAAGTATTTTAGTGCAGTTTTAGTCCATTTTAATTTAAAACTTGACTGGAGTCATGAAAGAAGTTGTGGAGGTATGCCTACCCCCATGGCTTCAGACTTGGCAAAGTTGATTTTCAAATTTGATAAGGTGCCATAAATTTTGAATTTCTGTAACAAGTTGGGTAATAACATTAGGGGATTCGTTAGAGAGAACAACATATGATCAGCGTAAGCCTATACTTTATGTTGGGAATTTCCTATCGTAATGTCAGTGATATCTGGGTTCAGATGCAGAGACAGGGCGAATAGAAGGGGTAATAGAGGGCATCCTTGTCTTGTCCCGTTAGCGATTGTAAGGGAGTCAGATAGGACACCATTAGCTCTGACTTCAGCCATGGGGTTTGAGTAGATGGAAGAGATCCAGGTAATCATAGTGTGTCCAAAACTCACGTGTTTTAGAACCGAGAACATGAGGGCCAATGAACTCGGTCAAAGGCTTTTTTGGCATCTGTACCCAGGAAGACACAAGGAATGTTAGTGGTATTGGCTACATGGAGCAAGTTAAGGACATTTATAGTGTTGTCTCTAGCTTCTCTGGAGGGAACAAAGCCGACTAGGCAGGCCAAATGAGGGAGGTGTTGCTGCAGTCTAGTCACTATAATTTTGGTGAATAATTTAAGCACCCTCCTAGGTAGGTGCTAGAAGAGAGTATAGTTTTTGGGTATTTCTGCTTACCAGGAAGATTGCCAGGTAAATTTAGCTGCTCTCTGCCTACCAGGGAGCAGGGATCCATTAATAGGGCCTGCTCATGGTGTTCATGTTGTCTGACTGCTTCACATTGGTCCAAGAGGGGGGCATATTGGACAGTAGGAGGAAACCTGACAAATGAGAGCACAGGCATTGTTACAGCCCTGACTATTGGCAGAGGAAAGTGCCTCGATGTATGCTGGGTGAGTGTATAAATGGCCAGTGCACATGTGCTTGGGGTCTTCAGCTGCAGAGAGGAGTCCCGGAGGGCCCCTACTCTGTAGAAGCTGCCATGCGGCCTCAGGTGCCTGACCTGAGGGCCTGAGGTTAAGAATAGCTGCAACCCAGATGACCTGCAGAGCTGACTGGAAGGGAGACATGCTAGAAAGGATCTGCTTCGGCCTACAGTGAGTACAGATCTGTGTCTTGTGGCCTGTCCTGTGAAAGAAGATACTAGTGAGTGTCCTGAAGAGAAACAGTTTCATCAGGTCTGCTGCCAGAGCAAGCAAAGGACGTATTCTTCCCATACAAGTGTTGTACAGTATAACAGCCAGTCTGTTACCAAATCCAACTTCTGAGGCCGAGTGAGAGTTGTCCTCCATCGTAATTAGTTCCAATTCGAGCATCCCACTATTTCCTTCTCCTATACAATTCCAACAATAAATACCAAAAAATCCAAACTCCTGGACTGATTATTGGAAACAAGCGAATGAGAGTATGGGCAATTGTGTGAAAACCCTTAGCAACTGGTGGCAAGATAAAAAGGGGAAAAGCCCAGGGAAGTGTACACATAGCAAACCCTACAGGGACAGTGCAACACTTCTATGTTGAATAGCATTGGATTGCAAACCCTCTCTTATTGTGACAAGTGGGCGAAAGACCTTGGCTCCACTCCACTTCCCAAAGACTGGCGTAAGGTGTGAGAGGCCTTGTTTAAATCTTCTTGCAATGTTCTGGCTCTCAAAACTTCCTTTAAAGTTATGTCCCGTTGGTATTTTACACCAGCTAGGATCGTGAAATGTCTACAGTCGCACTTGTCCAACTGTTTTCAAGGTTGCTCAGATTTGGATAATATGAAACATATATGGTGGACCTGTCCCAAGTTTCGAAGGCTATGGATCAGGGTGTATACACTGGTCGATACGGTCCTCCATGTACATTTATGAAAAGATCAATGGCAAGCACTCTTGCATAAACCTATTGCAGAAGTCACCCGTTGGTAACAGACCCTAATCACTCACATTTTTATGGTGAGGAGGCAAGCCATAGCTTGATCATGGAAAACACCACTTCTTAGTTTTGAAGAGGTTAAAAACCGGAATCAGGGAACACTTATCAATGAACGGTTAATGACTATCCTTGAGGACACGTATGACAAATTTCAACAAATTTGGCAACCCTGGCTAGATCACTTCCTTCTCAAATGACTTCCCATTTTTGGAATTGTCCTATGTCATACTATGTTATAAGGCCATTGCCTTTCATGTCCTACATTCAGGGAGGAATATTTGTACTGTGCATCTATAACTTCTGTTCCCACACTGATTGTGCAACGCTTCCATTCTTCTTCTTATCGTTTAAAATGTCAATAAAATATTAGTAAAAGAAAAAAAGCCATCAAAAGACTTGACAGTTCCTAAAAGGTATATACTCTATCAACATTTCAATGTACATAGTTGTTTGCAGGGTGGTACTGCCCAAAAACCATACATGACTGCACATACCTCAAAGTCTCAGTTACAGCTTGTTTATGGAGTGGGACATCGAATGCATTTCAAACATTTTAAATAATATCTTCATCAGGGATATAGTGCCACCCTATAATGTAAAGAAAGCTGACAATTAATTGTGAAAACAGAAATGAATGATTTCCCATTCCATAAACAAGCTGTACTTGAACCTTTGAGATGCAGTATGTGCAGTCATGTATGTTTTTTTTGGGCAGTACCACCCTGCAAACCACTATGTACATTGAAATGTCGATATATACCTTTTAGGAATTATCAAGTCTTATGACGTCTTTTTTTTTAAACCATATAAAGTCCCATAAAGGGGAATAATAGGATGCAACAATATATTAGAGGGACAATGACAACCCCTGCCCAACACTAATTGAACTATCTTAATGCAATAAAATATTGTTTAGTTGTTACTCTTAATCCCTGGGCGTAATAAATGAAAAACGTATTGCTGACAAAAAGACCCCTCATAGCCCCCTTCCCTTCCCCATACCTCTGCATCCCTCCTCCTTCACCCCACACTACTTCTCTCCAATGAAACCTTTATTTCCTGTCCTTCACCTTTTTCCTCAATGCTTTCTCTCCTCTATTTCTCAGCCTTGCCTTTATGACCTTGATGTGATCATGGGCACACAAACACATGTACTCTATGCATACACTTGATAGATCCACTCCTTTTCTCATCACTCATCTGAGATCTATCATGCACCCATCTTGGTAATGGGATGACTCTAATCTGGTCTTGTTATGACCTGGAACTCCATGCATATGTTCTTGATGTTGACATGTGTTTCCCCTTGCAATGTATTCCATGTACCCCCACCCCCCTATTTTATATTCTGATTCCTCTGTGACAGTGCTAGCTCTATCACTGTGTGAGTATACGTAGAAGACACACAGGATTTTCAAGGATACAGCTTGGGGGGGCTCTGAAGTATTATGCCTGAGCAGAGAAGACTGGGATTTCTGTTTTCTCTGGGTTTTGTTATCTTGGATCGGGGTCTGGAGCTTGGAGACTTCAAAGGGATTTAGGTGGGAAGAAGCCTCTAATCCTGTATCCAGACCAGTTTGGTTGAACAAGAAGGACTTTTGGTTGAACCAGATGGGCTTGTGTCTTTTTTCAACCTGTGTAACTATGTAACTATGGAGACCTGCAGGTTGTTTGAGTGTGCAGGCGTGCATGCTCATTATAAGCAAGGACCTTACCATAGCTCAGGGCTCCCATCAGGAGACAGTTGTGTGCTCCATCCAGGAGACAGGTGTACTCTCATTAGGAGAGGTGGTCTGCTCAGGAGACAGTACTCCGTGTTGGAGAGATTCCTTACCCTCAGGTCTAGGAGAATCAAGATAGCTGCGTGAGTCTGGAGAACTAAGAGAGCTGAGGGGACTAGGTGAGTCCAGGGGGCTGGAGGAGTCTGTGATTCTTAGTGGAGTAAGAGAGAGCCTGGAGTGTCAGGAGATTCCATATTGAGAGGTCAGAGAATGGGCCCATACAGCTAAATGCTGTAACTAAAGGCTAGAAGAGCCAAAAGGGCTGGGAGAGCCGGGTCTGAAGGATCCTGACATGAGCAAACGGAGCTGCCCAAGAGAAAGTCAGGAGGCTTGGCATTTTTATTGTCTGTTTTGATGGTGAATATCCCCTGTGTGGGCACCTATTTTTGTGAACTCTCTTTTTGTTTAATAAAAGTGGCTCGGCAAGCCTTTAACTACAGTTCAGACTGGCGTGGACTCATTGAAACACATCTACCACTGAGCTAAACAACCCCCATATTACACCCTTATTTGTCTTAAAACACTATTCAATAAATTTGGATCAACCAAAAAAAATGTATATTCCTTATTAATTTAGAAGGTGGGTTAATATATACACAATCTTTGTTACCATTGTAATTTTTGTTGTGTATGTACCTTCAGCTCATATTTTTCTGTTCTGGAGGCTCCACGCTTTTAAACTGAAAAAAGTCAGTTGTAGTTCATTCTACACATCAGAGGCCTTATCTGGTAAAAAGTTCCGTTGGCTACCACGTGTCTAGTTATTTGGTAGGAGAAAACATCTTTCCAGTTTTAGATACACTTAAGTTACTTATCATGGGATCTCAAGGTCATTTCCTAGAACAAGGAACATGAAATTATGAGGAAACTGTCAGCAGGTCCCACAGCCCGCACAATAAAATTAGCTTATCTCATACTACACTCTGCTTGGTAGTCAAATTACGGAACCCCCAGAGCTAGAATGCAAAACAGTTCATTTGGAGGTTAACTGTTTATCTTTCATAACTGCATGTTTCAATAGATTCTATCTATCTATCTATCTATCTATCTATCTATCTATCTATCTATCTATTATCTATCTATCTATCTATCATCGGCAGACGGAATTTGTCCTCCCCTCTGTAGGTGGCACTGTTCAGCTGGTCGCTATGAAGAAGGGAATGGAAGTTAAGAGGAGCTTTGTTCTTCTGAAGCCTCTGTAGGTGTCAACAAGGGAGCAGCTGTCCAATTGGACGCTAATGCTCTGGCTGACCTCTGCGGCCATTTTTAGTGAGGGCAATGCTAATAAATAGCACTGTCCCACTGCAGTTGGCATGCATTTGCAAAGTGGATAGAGTGAGGACAGAATCCCTACTGGTTAGGGACAGTGTATCTACCACTAGGGAGAGGTTAAGGTTGAAGAGAGATAGTGCAGGAATACCACGCTTGGCTTCTCTATCTGGGAGCGCTAGAGAGTTGGGACACAGACCTTCCCATCAGTTTACTAAAGAGGCTGTTCTGCCTATCAGCCACCCCCTTCATCAGATGTTGCTCCAGAAACGTAAACCTATCAAAGTGTTCTCTCAAGTGCAGAGATTGTGTTAAAGTACCACCATCATTGTTAAGAGCTATTGTACCTAGGTTGCCTGTGATATTAAGCCTCCATTGGCATATTGTCTGGAACTGTGAAGTGAGCACCTTACCACTGTCTTCCACGTGTTATTTGTTATTTCTACTAGTCCAAATATGAATCATTTTACTCTCCTCATTGTAGAGTAAAAATGAGAACTAGTAATGAACTAGTCATATCCAGGAGCCAAAGAGCATCAGTAAATCCAGCAAACATTACAAGATGTGTTTCACCTATCATTGCTCACTCATTTCTGTCAGTAAGCTGTCCGCAAAGATTAGGAACAATGGTCTGGCTATAACCTGACTGAGTTCTCTGAGGACTCTTGGGTGTAAGCCATCTGGTCCTGGTGATTTATTTGTATTAAGTTTATTATGTCTTTCCTTGACTCCGGCCTGTTAGCCACGAGGGTACATCCTGTGTTGTGTCACTAACAATATTGTCATGGTCAGTATACCCCTCCTTTTCCTGCATAAAAACTGAGGAGAAGAAGGAATTTAGTACAGTTTCCTTCTCTGTGTCATTTGTAACCATCCTCCCATCCTTGTCTTTTATGTGGGCCATGTGCTCTGATTTTACCTTTGTACTTTTAATATGTCTTAAAACATTTCTTTGGATTTTTTTTCCTCTCCTCCGGTACGTGTCTCTCGTAGTCTATTTTAGCCACCCTGATTGCGTTTTTACACTTCTTGTTGCATTCCTTTTAGTGATGGAATGCTGATGGTGACCCATCCCCTTTATATTTTTAAAGGCCATATTTTTCTCTTTAATGAGGCTTTTCATATTACGAGATTTATCAATCGAGATTTATCAGGCCAGGCTATGTTTGTTCTCCTAATTCTAAGCAGACCCAGGGTGGTGATTCCATGCCAATTGAAAATGACAGGAGGGGAATCTGGCATGGCTCTGATGTTTTCCATTCTCTGCATGTTTTCCTTTGAAAGATGCCCATTTGCTCGCCACCGGTGTACCGAGCAGTTATCTGAGCAGTTGTGGACTCCTTACCTTGAATACCTCTGGCCATTCTCCACTATCCTCTGCTGGTGGTGATACCCACAGAACTGACACTCATTCTATTAAATCATTCTCTAAGACCTTCAGAGCTGTAGTGAGTGAAAATCTCAGGAGATCAATATTTTTAAATGCTGCAACCAGGCCATGACATTTTACTGGCCCATGACCTCCCCTCTCCTGGGCTTTCAGCTAGCTGCAAATTTCTTAAAGACCCACAGTGCTGCCCTCAGCCTCCCACAGTGCTTACCAACCTTCCACAGTGCCCCCAAATTACCATATTGCTCCACATGACCTTAAGAAATGTCGTCCACTAGAGGGCCACTAAGTCTGCTGCAGAGTCCCCTAACCCACTTCACGACCCCCATATTTCCCCCATTTTCTCCTCACAGTAACACCTATCCAGAGCTTTCTAGCATTTCAATACATGTTTTGTATTCTCATTCTTTTATTGTGTGAGTAGAAACTTTATTCTTTACTGTTGGGAGGTTTTGGAAAAATTTACTGGGCCCTGGTCTCACACAGTTTGAGAACCACTTGTCTAAATCACATACTGTAGATTACAAATTTTGTCCGTTCTTCTATCTGGAAATCTGAACTTTTTCACCATGCCTGCATGCTCTATGTATTGAGTTGCAGCCGTGTGAGTCACTGTTTGGGTATTTTCATGAGAAAGCAGGTGTATCCAATAAAGTGGCCACTAAGCATGTATGGTATGTTCCTGTTAATGAGGATTTATATTTCAATTGTTCATTTTTTTATACTGGAGTAAGGGATTGAAAATGTTAAGTGCTGCTGTTGTCCTAAAGACGTTAAATAGGACATGTTAGCTGAAGTATAAGATTTCCATATAACAATAAAAGAACCATTTCACCAAAATGTGAAATATGTGGTTGATTGTCCACCTGTACTCGATCCTTAGAAGCCCATCTAAATACAATGTATGTGTGAAGTGTATATCTTTAAAATGTCATTAAGGCCGAAACCAAAAAACATATTACAATGCTCCAAATAAAACTCAATAACAGTATGTGCCTTTTTTTTTAATTACTTGCATGAGGTGAAAACCGCTCTTGATCCTGTAAGTGAGTTGATGCTCCTCTATGGTGGCAATGATCTACAGGCTCTTCTTGTTCCTTTAGTGTTCCCACCACATTTCTGATGCTCAGGATCTCTAAATAAACCTAATGCCATCTCTTTGTTTGGCTTAGTTGTGGGGTTGGCCTACTCGCCAGGGCCATCTTAATAGTATCACAGGCCCCTTGGCAAAGTAATGCACTGAGGCCCCTACAAGCCTGCCCCAATTTACACATCTACGCTCAAGAATTAAAGTATAAATAGTGATAGGATTAAAAATATGTTCATTACTATGGTCAATAAAATCAATTTTAAGCAATAAGAAAACATGCCATACATCAAAGACTAATCAATACAAAGGGCACATTACAGGGGGGAAAGCAGAAGGGCACAGTCCAGGGGGGTCAGGAGGACACAATACTGGGAGATCAGGAGGGCATAGTACAGGTTCTGGGATGCAAATGTCCCAGCAAATCCAGGACAGTTGGCGAGTATGATGTAATGCAAGATTATCATGGGGCCCCCATGCACATGGGTAGTGTTGAGCGAACCCGGACTGTAACATTCGGGTCCGTACCGAACTTTGGGGTGTCCAGGACCCGGACCCGAATTCGGACATTTCAAAAAATGTTCGGGTTCTGGGTTCTGGTAGTTGATCACGCATGTTGAATAGCTGCAGGGCAGCCAATCAACAAGCGTTTCACTGGTTTGCTCTTAGAAGCCATCACAGCCATGCGTACTAATGGCATGGCTGTGAATGGCCAGTGCATCATGTGACCCAGCCTCTTTATAAGCTGGAGTCACTTGATGCTGCAGTCACATGCTCTCTGAGACTCTGACTAGTGTAGGGAGAGGAAGCTGCCAGCGTTTTTGTGATGGACAGATTGCAGACATTTTAACATCTGATCCTGCATCCTGAGATTACTACTACTGTTGCTCTGAGGGACAGATTGCAGACCTCAGCCTGCATTACACAACAATCTGATTGTGGAGTAATTTGAGATTTCACATACTGCTGCTTTGAGTGACAGATTGCAGATCAAACCCTGCATTACAGAACAATCTGACTGCACCAGGTAGAGGCTTCTGCTTAGAGGGACAGATTATTGTTAAAAAATAATTTCCTAGTTCTATAGGGAGAGCTTCCAGCTGTTGCTTAGAGGGACAGATTATTTTTCAAAAATCATCTAGTTCTAAAGGGAGAGGTTCTAGCTGTTGCTGTAAGTGACAGATTATTGTTCAAAAATCATCGGCTACTCCTATAGGGCCAGGTTCCAGCTGTTGCTTAGAGGGGCAGATTATTGTTCAAAAATCATCTCCCAGTTCTAAAGGGAGAGGTTCCAGCTGTTGGTGTGAGTGGTGCATTTCTTACACCAAAATAAAAAGTCAGTCTACGTTGGTGTTTTCAAAAAAAAAAAAGAAGGTATTAATTGGTATTAATAAATACTTACATAGCGCTACATAGTACATTTGCGGGCACAATGAGGAGAGCAAATAAGGGACGTGGTCATGGTGCTGCTGGTGTTGGTGGTGTTGGTGAACCTCCTGTTGGAAGGAGAGGACGTGGTTGTGGTGGTTGTGGTCGTCGTGGTACTGGTGCAGGGAATAAACGAGAGGAG
This sequence comes from Glandirana rugosa, assembly GCA_018402905.1. Lineage (NCBI taxonomy): Eukaryota > Metazoa > Chordata > Amphibia > Anura > Ranidae > Glandirana > Glandirana rugosa. Next base: position 27,011 of record BLSH010071085.1, on the reverse strand, counting down.
TAACACGGGCGTTTACATGATACATCGCGATACATTCATAAATAATTATGGTTAATTATGGAAGAAAAAAAAAAAACTTTTGTGGTTGCATCTGACTGAAAAATAAAACCACATTCTTTACGTGGTGAGTGTGGTTGTCGACCTTGGAGAGGGAAATCTTGACCCTCTACTAAAAACTTGTTATTAGACGGGGAGATTCGTTGTCGACCTTGGACCGGGATATCCTCATCGGCTACTAAAAACTTGTTATTAGA
>BLSH010071071.1:177813-198464 GCA_018402905.1 Glandirana rugosa | reverse complement strand
TCGTTGTCCGTGCGATGGTTCGGGTTCCGTCCGGACCCGGACCCGGACTTTGTCCCGAAGTTCGGACGGACCAGCAGAACCCGAACTTCCAGAGGTTCGCTCAACTCTACCCAGAACCCATGTACACTATGCCACTGAACATTCTATCAATTAATGCTCACGGACTCAACCACCCAGCAAAATGGCACTCACTATGGCGCACGGCACAGGAAAAACATAATGACATCTTATGTGTCCAAGAAACTTACTTCTTACTCTCATCGCCACCCAAATGCTCCAACAAAAATGTTCCTCAGATACTCACAGCATCATTTTCTGAAAAGAAAAGAGGGGTGCTCATCGCAATAAAAAAACACTGTAACCTTCTCTCTACAACAAGAGATCGCTGACCCCAAAGGACACTTTCTTATCCTGGTGTGCACTATTAACAAGAAACAATATACCCTCATCAGCCTATATGCACCAAACTCCCAACAAAATAAATGTCTTCACAAAGTGATGCGCATCGTGAAACCAATACAACAAGGGCACCTAAAACTTTGGAATTTCAACACCACAGCAGATACACACCTGGACTCTACAAGTGCTGCTAAAAGAAGGGGATCTCCTCTAAAGAAATTTTTGCAACAACACAAGATGTGTGATGTGTGGCACTGCCACCACAGACCGGAGAAGGATTTCACGTACTTCTCACCATCACATAGAACTTATTCTCGTATAGACCTATTTCTTGTTAATAAATGGCTCTTACAAAATATCTCAGCATCGGCGATCCACACCATGACATGGTCAGACCACGCCCCGATTTCAATCATGATAAAGGTTCATCTCAACACTGTAGAAATCCCATCTGGAGTGCTAACAACTTTATCCTGCAAAATTCAGAGTTCGCTCCAGAAATGGAAAACCATTAAAAAGTCTAACATCGGCTCAGTGGCTGATTTGGCCATGGTGTGGAACACCCACAAAGGCTCGATAAGAGGGGTGGTAATACAGCTGGCTTCTAGATACATAAAAAAGAGGACGCAGCATCTCAATGACCTCACAGAACAAATAAAGAAGCTTGAGGCGCAAAACAAACAGTCCACCAAACCTCAATACACTACACAACTTCTAACTCTAAGAGAAAAATTGAGATCCCTACTACTATACTCCTTCGAAAAAACACAAAGGAGGCTTAAAGCATCCTTCTACGCCACGTCCAATAAGGCAGGGAAAGCACTAGCTAACCGCCTGAAAGGACATAGACTCAAAACAAACATAGACTACATACACCACCCGCATACCAAAAGTAGGCTTACCAACCCGCAGAACATTGCTGATGCCTTCAGCACTTATTACAGCAACCTCTACAATCTCAATCAAGATCCCACAACAACGCAACCATCCCTAGATGATATAAACAAATTCCTAGATCTAGTCAAGCTTCCCAAACTCAATAGCGAACAACTTGACCTCCTAAATGAACCCTGTGCAGAACATGAAATTCACAACACCATAAAATCACTTCCATCCAACTGTTAAGGAAATTGACTTTCTGGCCGTTTCCGGCTTTCCGTGCGCGTTCGCACGCATGGGCGCGCCCGTGCACGCTAATGGCGCCAATAGCGGCCATTTAAGCAGGACAGCACCAGGAAGCAGGTGCTGTCCGTTCTACAGCGTTTGTGTGAGTTTCCTTGCTTCCTGATTGCCCGATACCTGTTCCAGTGACCCGGCCTGTTTGACCCTGCTCTGAACTCTGCCTGCACCGACCCCGGCTTCCACGACCACTCTTCTGCCTACTCCCCTGTGCAGGGTGGGCCATTTATATGTGTTCAATGTGCTGCCCATTTTGTTGGATTTTCAATGCAACCCTCTTCTCCCACTCTTCACACACTGATAGCAACACCGCAGGAGAAATGCTAGCACAGGCTTCCAGTATCCGTAATTTCAGGTGCTGCAAATCTTGTATCTTCACAGCATAGATAATTGCCTTCAGATGACCCCAAAGATAAAAGTCTAAGGGAGTCAGATCGGGAGACCTTGGGGGCCATTCAACTGGCCCACGACGACTAATCCAGCAGACACTACCTGCCACCTGAGACTTGTCCAACCCTTGTGCCCCCCTGTGCTCCTGAGCTCCCTGTCTGCACTACCAGGGACTCTCGAACCAGGGTCACAAGAGAGGTTACCCCTGCATAAGCCAGACTCCATTACCAGGTACGTGACAGTAACGGACAGCCATGCCTGAGTCTGGCATGTGGCGAGTGTCCTGAGCCGCCTCCGACAACATGGGCTCTATGCCAAGGCGGAGAAATATGATTTTGAACAGTCAAGTATTCCCTTCCTAGGGCTTATTATTTCCATCACTGGCATCACCATGGACCCACAGAAGGTCACGGCTATCCTGGACTGGCCGGCCCCTACGGACAAGAACGGGGTACAGCGGTTCATTGGCTTCGCCAACTTTTACATAAAGTTTATAAAGGGGTTCTCAAACATTATTGCCCTAATCACTCAGCTGACCAAGCCTTTGTGACTCTTAAGAGACTCTTTACATCAGCACCCATCCTTAGGACCCCACCTCGCCATTTGTCCTGGAGGTAGATGCCTCTAAAGTCGCTGTGGGGGCGGTGCTATCTCTAAGGCATGGAGCTAAGGCTGCCCTACATCCCATGTCTTTATTCTCCCGCAAGCTGACCACCCCAGAAAGGAATTATGATGTGGGAGATAGAGAGCTTCTTGCAATTAAAATGGCCTTGGAAAAGTGGCGCTATCTGTTAGAGGGAGCCAGGCACCCCATCTTGATCTGCACGGATCACAAAAATTTAGAATATCTTCGAGCAGCCAAGAGACTGAGACCTCGCCAAGCCCGGTGGGCACTCTTCTTCTCACGATTCCTCTTCCACATAACATACAGGCCGGGGTCAAAGAACGTCAAGCCTGACGCCCTATCAAGGATGTTCTGCAAACCCGGTGAGCCTGCGGCCCCTGATACAGTCCTGCATCCCCAAAATTTTCTGTTAACCCAAGGGGACCTGTTGTTCCGAATCAGACAGTCCTTAGCCAGGACCCCCAGACCGGCAGACCCCAACCTGCTAACCAAAGACGGCCTACTGTGGCATGGCAATAGGCTCTTTGTTCCAGAGGACCAGCACCTATCGGTCTTGGCATCCTGTCATGACAATAAACTGGCGGGACACTTTGGTGCTCGCAAAACTACAGAACTGCTGCTGCGATCATTCTGGTGGCCACGAGCAGACGAGGACTGCAGGAAATATGTCAGCTCATGCCTCATCTGTGCCCAGAACAAGAGCAGCAAGACCAAGACCTAGGGCTTACTAAAGCCACTTCCGGTGCCCAAGAGTGCCTGGTCCATGATTTCGATGGACTTTATCATCGAGCTGCCACCATCCCAAGGTTATTCTACATTCTTCGTGATAGTGGATCGGCTAACGAAGATGGCCCACTTCCTGCCCATGAAGGGGACTCCATCAGCCACTGAAAAAGCCGAGTTATTCATCCGGGAAATAGTGAGGCTCCATGGACTTCCAACCAGCATTCTCTCCGACCGCAGAGTTCAGTTCACCTCCTGGTTCTGGAAAGCCCTGTGCTCTGCACTTGATATTGAACTGGCGTACTCTTCGGCATATCACCCACAGATAAATGGGCAGACAGAGAGGACCAATCAAACGCTCGAGCAGTATCTCCGTTGCTTCTCGTCATTCTCACAAGATGACTGGGTCTCTCTGCTGCCCCTGGCGGAGTTTGCCTTCAATAACACCGTCCATTCAGCCACCAACCAGTCTCCGTTCCTGGCCAATTATGGCTTCCACCGACCTTTATGCTCAACCATGGCCTTGAAAGTGTAGTACCAGCAGCACAGGAAATGACCAAGTTCTGGGAAGAGAACTGCAAACTCCTCCAGGAGACCATGGCCCGGACCCAGGAACATAGCAAGGAGGTGTTCGACAAAGGGAGGTGGGGAGAGTTGGACTTACAGCCCGGGGAAAAAGTCTGGCTGACGAAGAACCTAAGGTTAGCCTGCCACTCTAAGAAATTGTGCCCCAGGTTTATTGGCCCCTTCCCTGTGAAAAGGAAGATTAACAGGGTAGCCTATGAGCTGGAACTCCCTTCCTCCTTGCGTGTTCACCCAGTGTTCCACGTGTCACTGCTGAAAACCGTGGCCCCAAATCCTTTTCCCCGGCGGAAGACTAGCTCACCAGGTCCAATCCTGATAGACGGTGAAGAGGAATTTGAACTGGCAGCCATCCTGGATTGCCAGAAGATGGGTAACAATGTCCAGTACTTGATGAAGTGGAAGGGCTACGGCCCAGAAGAAAACTCCTGGGAACCTGCAGATAACATTCATGCGGATGAACTCATCCGATTCTTTAAGGAGAATAACCCTGCTAAGCTTGCCCGGCTGGGCCTTCGGAGGCTGCCCCTTGGGGAGGGCAATGTTAGGAAAATGGACTTTCTGGCCGTTTCCGGCATTCCGTGCAAGTTCACCCGCGTTCACGCTAATGGCGCCAATAGCGGCCATTTAAGCAGGACAGCACCAGGAAGCAGGTGATGTCTGTTCTACAGCGTTTGTGTGAGTTTCCTTGCTTCCTGATTGCCCGATACCTGTTCCTGTGACCCGGCCTGTTTGACCCTGCTCTGAACTCTGCCTGCACTGACACCGGCTTCCACAACCGCTCTTCTGCCTACTCCCCGCTACTTTGCCGCCTGAACGCTGCCGACCCAGCCTGTACTGACCATCCGTCTGCCTGATCCTTCTGTACTGCACCGCCCGCCAGTTACTGAACCAGTCTGCCTTACTACTCTTCTGCTTGCACGAGCTCCAGCGGACACTACCTGCCACCTGAGACTTGTCCAGCCCTCGTGCTCCCCTGTGCTCCTGAGCTCCCTGTCTGCACTACCAGGGACTCTGGAACCAGGGCAGCAAGAGAGGTTACCCCTACATAAGCCAGACTCCATCACCAGGTACGTGACACCAACAAAGCCCCAGGCCCTGACGGCCTAACTGGGGAATACTACAAACAATTTTACCCACATCTATTAAAATGCATGACCACAATGTTCAACAACGATGCCTCCTCTTCACAATTTCCAGCAGAGAATCTGCAAGCCCTAATAATTATGCTGCTGAAACCAGGGAAGGAGCCGAACAAAGCACAAAACTTTCACCCAATCTCTTTACTGAATCTAGACCTTAAGATTTACGCCAAAACCCTAGCTACTAGACTAAATAACATAATGCCCTCCCTGATACATTCCGATCAAGCTGGTTTAACTAAAGGTCGCCAAGCGGCTGATGCCACTAGAAGACTGATAAATGTGATTCACCATGCAGAGCTTAGCGGAACGCCTTCTCTGTTCCTCTCACTGGATGCAGAGAAGGCGTCCGATAGGGTTCATTGGACATACTTACAACAGGTTCTCCAAAAATTTGGGTTCACGGGACACATACTAACAGCAATAACAGCATTATACATGAACCCTTCAGCCCAAGTATTCACGACAGGTATACTCTCAAAACCATTCCGCATAACGAACAGCACCAGGCAGGGGCGCCCCCTGTCACCACTAATCTTTAACCTATCTCTGGAACCCCTAGCAGAACTAATCAGGAATAACCCGCTGATTTCAGGAATAGACACAGGCAAAGCCACTCACAAAATTACCCTATTTGCAGATGATGTGATCTTAATGATGTCAAACCTGGCTTAGCGAAGCTCAAATCTGACTCCCAAACTCTGACCAGACATGAACTATCATAGAGTGGCAGATTAGCGGCACTTAAGATGCTACACCTACCACAACTACTATACCTTTTTAGGACCATTCCAATACAAATACCTAACTCATACTTCAAATTACTCCAGACTATTCTCAACCAATGCATATGGAAGGGATAAAAATCAAGATGCGCACATGCAACATTCAACATTAATTAAACACAGACACGCAGGAGGAACAAGCTCAATAGACTTTGAGGACTATTATATTGCATCCACACTAGCACCAATCCAAGAGTGGTTTCTAACTCAACCCACCAAAGTATGGAGCATGATGGAAGCTTTGTGCATCCCCCAATCAAACCTGAGGGATTGGTTACTAAGCACACCATTGGGAGTGAAAACCCCAGCAGCAGCCCCACCAACTATTAAAGCCACAGTACATACATGGAGGAAAATGATAGGGCAACTAAAATCCCAACCAGAAAACATTAAACCCATGTACCCAATAGGGATTCTCAAACAAGTAACCACTGATCTGAACCTTAAACACAGGAAAAACAAGCAAATAAAACCATTCGAGAGCCTACAAAAAGAATACAAACTACCACACACTGAACTATTTACGTATCACAAAGTACACAAATGCCTCAAAGCAGTAGACCCCAGCCTGTATTGAATGCCTCGAAAAATCTGGGCATTTTTCGCTACCCCACCAAACAAAGACAAAGGTACATCTGTGCTATACAACAGCATGTACCAAAAAAAAGAATTCTCTAAAAATAAGGCCCACCTACAATGGGAACAGAACTTATGATATAGCTTTACAGAAACACAATGGCACAATGCATTGAATTCAATATTTAAAGCAACCCAGTGCTCACAACTCTGGGAACTTACCTATAAAATATTCCTTAGATGGTACTGCACACGAGCAAAACTAGCCTCGTTTGACAGCAAAAATAGCAACACATGTTGGAGATGCAAGTCAGCAATAGGTGATATAATTCCCACATTATGGGAATGCACGCCACTACATATCTACTGGAAGGAAATATTCCAAATGATCCATGAAATAACATGCACCCCCCTAGTGACCACACCAGAATTTGGACTCCTAAACCTAAAAATAGAAAGTATCCATTACCGATACAGACATTTGGTAACACACATACTACTAGCAGCCAGGTTAAGCATCACGAAACTTTGGAAATCCACACAAATACCAAAGATAGCAGACACAATAGACCTAATAAATACCCACTGTAGTTATGAATTAATGCAAGCATCTAGCCAAAGCAAACTAGGTATGGCATGCAACTCATGGCAACCGTGGCACACCTGGATAAATGCGCGGCTAAGCAAAATACGCAGATAGGATATCGGGAATATAAACCATGAAGGTAAAAGAGTTGAAACAGTATTGGGGGGCCAGCCCTCCAGGACACAAATTTTCTCCCAAGTGGGTGTCCTGTAGAGCAAGCTGCCCAGACCTAGAGTTAAGAAATATGGAAGGCTGGTGATGATGAGCTATATAAAGACAACAATACTACACACCAATAAAAGTGTGTTAAGTAACAGAGCTAGTCGTAACTAGCTAAATACCCCATAAATGGAAATGCTGACGCTAGTAACAGGTTAATGTTTGATGTTATGCATTTACTTTGAGAAGATTCACAAGTATGATAACACTATTGTGTTATCGATGTTTTTATAGGTATAGATAGGTATAGATGTTTGAAGAACAGGTGTATGGTTCCTCCCCGGTTTTAGGTAAAGTGTTCTAAACTATTTTCAGATGTGTGCAGAACAGATGTAATGTGTGAATAACATCTGTTCTGGTGCAGAACACATGTGTGTGAATAGCAGATGTGCAATGATTGACGGTTTCATTTAAAGTGTCACAGACTTTAAAAAGAAGTGTGAATAACAGATGTGCAATGATTGACGGTTTGATTTAAAGTGACACACAGACTTGAAATAATTGTGCAGAAGAGATGTGCACTGATTCCCGGTTTCATTTAAAGTGATACACACATTTTGCAGAACAGTGATATGGGTACTCCCGGCTTATTTATACTTTTTTGACACAGTTTGAAGATGATTTTAGAACAGTTCTATGGCCTCTAATGTTAATTAATACTTTTCAGACCCATTTTGAAGATGATCTCCATTTTTGCATTTTTTATGTTTTTATTTTTTTTTTAATATTTAAAGTTATTTCCCTGTCCCCATTTCTTTGTAGGTCACTTGTCCCACCCTTACCCACATTTCCTTCCTTTTGCAGACCTCTAGGACCTTCCAGGACTATTTTACAACATTTTTTGTACCTAAAAGCCCGGGTCTCCATTGATTTCAATGGGGTTCGGGGTCCGGGACAAAGTTCGGGTTCTGTCCGGACCCGAACCCGGACTTTGTCCCGAAGTTCGGCCGAACCAGCAGAACCCGGACTTCTGGAAGTTCGCTCAACTCTATTCATGTCCCATAGACTTTAATAGGGTTTGAATGTTTGCACAAATGTTTTGCCTATTCGCATGTTCTGTTGCGAACCGAACAGGGGGGTGTTTGGACCATCGCTAATTCTAGTACAAACAGTCATCATCACTAGCGTTTTCATTCCCAGCTTCTGTACCAGGCTATTATGAAGAACAATATCAAGTGTTTGATTGTTCTCGGGTACTTTTCCTCTCTTTAAAACAATTTAAACAACTCATAAGTCAGACTCTCTGTTCTATGGTAAAATATAAAACTTTAACTTCTTATGGAATAATAAGTGTTGTACCATATATCTTTTTTTACATAGTATGAAGGTACATACTTATAAAAATGCTTATTTGTGTGTATATACAGAAGTTTATTTTAACCACTTCAATACAGGGCACATAAACCCCCTCCCTGCCCAGGCCATTTTTTAGCTTTCAGCGCTGTTGCATTTTGAATAACGATTGCGTGGTCATGCGACATTGTACCCATATGACATTTTTATAATTTTGTTCCCACAAATAGAGCTTTCTTTTGGTGATATTTGATCACCACTGGGTTTTTTATTTTTTGCTAAACAAATAATAAAAAAATTTGAAAAAATGTTTTTTCTTTGTTTCTGTTATAAAATTTTATAAATAAGTAAGCTTTCTTCTTCACTGACGGGCTCTGATGAGGCAGCACTGATGAAGCCGCACTGAAGAGGTGGCACAGATGAGGTGACAGTGATGAGGAGGCACCAATATACAGCACCGATGGGTGGCACTGATGGGCAATGATGTGCACTGATGGGTGGTACTGATAGGCAGCACTGATGAGGAGGCACTGCCAGGCATTGCTGATGGGCACTAACAGACATTACTAATGGGCACTGATTGGGCACCAATTGGCATCATTTATGGGCACTGATTAGCATCATTTATGGGCATTGATTGGCATTACATTTATTTTACAGGTGGCATCACTGGTGGGGCACTGATGGGCATCACTGTGAGGCACTGGTGGGCATTGCTGATGGGTCTGCACTGATAATCAATGCGCTGATTATCAGCTCAAACCCTCCCTGTCAGGAGAGTCGCCAATCGGCTCTCCTCTAACCGCGCATTGTCAGTGCAAATGGAGGAAAGACAATTATCGGCACTTCCTGGTTACCATGTAATCTGCTGTGATTGAACACAGCTGATCATGTGGTAAGGAGCCTACATAAGAGGCTTTTTACCTAGATCAGAGGTGTGGTGTGTTGGACCGACACACCTCACCACCAATCGCTGCGTTGCGTCCCCCGGGGGTGTGCACAAGCGGCTTATCCTGCTGGATGTTGTATGACGTCCAGTCAGGATAATGGAACCACCCTGCAGCTGTCATTCTGCTATATGGCGGGAAGTGAAGATAGTTTTAAGGCAAAATTAGTCATTTACTGTATTATACAGTACCTATGATTATTGTAAGCAATAGATATCAAACCAATCAAATATTGACAAACAGGTAAATAATGTGTCATACTTCAGGAGATATGAGGTACAGTAATATGGATCCAGAAATCATATAATCCAATATGCTATTATACCTGTATAATCCTGTATGCACTATGGAGAATGAAAAAATACTGCATAGATTTTTTTTTTCAATAAAGCTTTATTGAAATAGTTCAAAAGGTTACAGTCAATTCAAGCATTTGAAATGAGGTTACAATAACAGTTGGCTTGATGATTATAACATGGAATAGTGAGTAACAAGGGTAAAAACAAAGTATAAAAAAACTGATTTGTGTCTGATATGGTTGTATACTGATGGCTGTGTAGGAATTGTTAGGGGTGTTTGGGGTGGTGATGTCTGGTGTTGGCTTTTATGTTGCTGTGTTGGGTATTGTATAATGTATAAGGGTATCGGAGCAGTTCAGTGGTGATAGTGAGAGTTTAAGGATTTATGTTAGAAGGTTTTTGTAGTCTTCTGATGCTTTGAAGAGCATCCATTTATGCCAGGTATTGTGGAAGATGTGTGTGTTCTCTTTCTTAATTGCAAGTGTTTCTTCCATGTCAAAGATCATGTTAATTTTTAAGATCTATTCTTTGATGGTTGGGATGTGAGTGGACCTCCAGTAGAGTGGTATCAATGCTTTGGCTGCGTTTAGCATATGTCTCAGGGGAGATCTTTTGTATTTGCGGTATGAGAGGTTGCTAATGTGGAGGAGGCAGAGAGCGGGGTCTAGTTGTAGATTTGTCTCAGTGATTTTTATTATCCAATGTCTGATCTCAATCCAGTATTTTTGAATCTCTCCACAAGATCACCAAATGTGAAAAAAGGAGCCAACTTCGCTATTACATCTCCAACAGATATCTGATTTTGCAGGCATCCATTTTTTAAGTTTCACCGGGGTGATATACCATTGGTTGCGTATTTTGAAGGATGTTTCCTGCAGTCGAGTGCTTAGTGAACATTTATGGGTAAAGACACAGGCCTTCTCCCATTGAGCTTCTGAGATTGTCATTTTGAGATCTGTTTCCCAGATGGATTTACATCTATCGTTGTAATCCGTGCTAGGTTGTGAGATCCATTTGTATGCTAGCGAGGTGGCACCCTTAATTGGTTTTTGTTTAAGGCAGATCTTTTCAAGTGTGGTGAGTGGTCTTGTCATGAGATTCTTGTTTCTGTTGTTTTGGATAAAGTCGTGTATTTGTATGTAAGTCCAAAGACTTATGGGTTGACCAGTGATATTTTGTTTAAGTTGTGGGTAAGTTAAGAACTTTTTGTTTTTAATGCAATTGTATAGTAATAAGGGTGTGCCTCTTTCAGACATGAGAGTATTGGTTTTATCTGAGCCGGGTGGAAATTCCGGGTTACCAGCTAATGCTGTTAGTGGGCTAATTGTGGAGGATAGATGATATGTCTCTGCGACTTTTTGGCATATTTTTAGAGTTGTATTAATCAGTGGGTGTTTTTTTAATTTTGAGTGGATAGAATTTTTGAGATGTCCATGGTAAAAAGTTTGTGTGGGTTTGGGGGTCTGTTTCTTCAAGACTTATCCAGTCTTTGTTGTCTGAGTGGCAGTGCCAGTCTATAAGCCTTGTGATGTGTGTAGCGAAGTAGTATTTTTGGAAGTCTGGGATTCCCAAACCTCCTTTTTCTTTGGGATAGGTGAGTTGTTTTAGTTGTATTCTGGGTCTTTTGTGTGCCCAAATGAAATTTTTCTTGGCTGTGTTTAGTCTTCTAAAGAATTCGTTAGGGATATCAATGGGGAGTGCATGGAATAAGTAAAGCAGCCTGGGTAGTATTGCCATTTTTAGCACAGTTGCTCTGCCAAACCATGAGAACTGTTTGGTGTTCCATTTTTTGAGATCATATTCAATTTCTTTAAGGAGTGGTAAGAAATTATGTTGATATAGGTCTTTAAGATTTCGGGTTAGTCTTACTCCCAGGTACTTTAGTGAAATTTTTTCCCATCTTTATGGGCAATTTTGTTTAGTGAGTGATTCTATGTCAGGGGGTAGTGATAAGTTCATCGCCTCAGACTTACTGTTGTTGATTTTGAAATTTGAGATTTCTTTGTAAGTGTGTAATATTTGGTTAAAATTCGGAATGGAGATGTGGGGTTGTGTGATGAATAGAAGTAGATCATCTGCATAGGCTGCCATTTTAAATTCTCTGTGGTTTATTTTAATCCCATGGATGTTTTTGTTATTGTTTATAGTTCTAATTAGTGGTTCCAGTGTTAAAATAAATAAGATAGGTGAAAGGGGGCATCCTTGTCAAGTCCCGTTTTTAATTTGGATGGGATCTGATAGTTGGTTATTCACTTTAACCCTGGCTGTGGGGTTTGTGTAGAGAGCATGTATCCATGACATCATGTTACTGTCTAACCTTATGTGTTCGCATGTCGCGAACATGTAGTTCCAGGCTACTCTGTCGAAGGCCTTCTCCGCGTCTGTTGACAGAAGAAGGCCCTCGACATTTCGGTTCCCGAGTCCATGTATAAAGTTCAAAGTTTTGATAATGTTGTCTTTTGCCTCTCGGCCTGGCATAAAGCCTACCTGCTCTGGTCCGATGACCTTATGAAGTAAGGTTCTCAGTCTATTCGCTAAAATTTTTGCTAGGAGTTTTAGATCAACGTTTAGAAGTGAGATGGGTATATAATTGGCGCATTTTTTGTGGTCCTTGTCAGGTTTAGGAATGACGGTGATTTGTGCGGTAAGGAAGTCCTGTGGTATCGGGGTTGTTTTTTTGTTAAGTGAGTTTAAAGCTAGTAGTAATGGATTAGTCAGTATTGGTTCAAAAGTCTTGTAGTATTGGGAGCTAAATCCGTCTGGGCCTGGACTTTTGCCCGTTTTTACATTTTTGATGGTGTCTGTGATTTCTTCTACTGTAATGTCTTTCTCTAATTCTTTAATTTCTTTTTCTGTTAGTTGGGGTAGTTTGCTTTGTTGGATAAACTCTTTGATTAGATTTGTTCTCATGTCTGGGTTGGGTGTTGACTTATTCTGAGTAGAGATGCTGTATAATTCAAAATAGTATTTTTGGAAAAGTTTTGCTATTTGGTTTGGGTTAAAGACTTCAGTGCCTTTTGGGTCATGTATGCTATGTATGGTGTTAGTCATTTTGGTGTCATGTAAGGCATTTGCCAGGAGTTTACTACTCTTATCTCCGAATTCGTAGTAGATGGCTTTTTTGAGATAAAGTGATCTTTTTGTCCCTTTATCAAGGAAGGTCTGGAGTTCTTTCCTTTTGTTGGTTAGTTCCTGTTCTGTTGTTATGGAATGTGATTGTTTATGAGATCTTTCTAGTTGGTCTATTTTCCCTATGAGGTTAGTTATGTGTTTCTCTTTCTCTTTTTTCTTTCTGCTACCCCATTTAATGAATTCTCCCCTGATTACACTTTTGTGCGCTTCCCAGGTTATTATGGGCTGTGTGTCTTGGTTTGTGTTGGTTTGGAAGTAATCCACAAATTTGGTTTTTATTTGTGTGGTAATCTCAGGGTCAGTTAGAAGTGAGGGGTTTAGTCGCCAGTTGTATATTTTGGGTTGTTGATTTTGTGTCTTGAGGTGGATTGATATGGGTGCATGATCAGTGAGGGCTATGTTACCGATTTTGGCTTTTTGTATCATAGGGATATATCGTTGTGTTATGAACAGGAAGTCGATTCTTGTGTACCGTTTATGTGGGTTAGAAAAAAAGTTATAGTCTCTTTCAGTTGGATTCAGTAGTCTCCAGGAGTCTATTAGTGATAATGACCTTAGGGATGTTTTAAGTTTTTTGAGTGTGCGATAGGGGATACTGGATTTACCCGAAGATGTGTCTTGGAGAGGGTTTAAGGGAACATTAAAGTCTCCTCCTAGGATTATCCGTCCATTTGAGAAGCTTTTTAGTTTGTCTATTATTTTCCGACAAAAGCTGATGTGGGCTTTGTTGGGGAAGTATACGTTTGCTAGAGTTGTATGAGTAACTGACATAGTGCCTTTCAGGAAAAGGTATCTACCCTCTGGGTCTACGAGTGATTGTTCTGCCTGGAATGTAGAGTCTTAACTTAAGAGGATCGATACTCCTTTTGTCTTTGCCAGGGGATTGGTGGCGTGGAAGGTCTTATTAATAAAGTTGTTTGTCATTTTTGGAATTTGGGTTCCTTTGAAGTGTGTCTCTTGTAGAAAGATTATTTGGGGGTGGAACTTTTTGAGTTTTTAGTATTTTGTGTCTTTTTTCCGCGTTCCGAGGCCGTTAACATCGCGTGAGACAATCTTTGGGTTTTTCCCTAGGTTGGAGTATGCCATGTTTTGGGGGAGAGGGGGTTAGGTTGGGGGTGGTGAGGTGTGGTGATAGGGGATTAGGATACTCTGTTTGTCACTATCTCTGCTGTTGGTTAACAACAGTTCGAGAAGTGTTTAAAAAATAGTAGGTTGTAATGTGTGAAAATATATATGGTTTCTCTGAGAAGGTTTTTCCTTTTAGGGGGTTAGTGGAACAATTTCCCGGCGGTGGGTGGTGAAAGCTTAAATGTTTAGTATGATGATGGGGGGTTTTTGTTTTAGTTGGGCTGGTGTATGTATGATGATAATGATGGGAGGGTTGCCACACAACCCGTGAAGATTTTTTTATGTTATTTAGTTTGAAAGGGCTGGGTTTTATGGTTTAGTATTGTTTAAGAGGTCTGAAGGGGTGTTTAGATTCTTTCTATTCTTTCCGTGTGGTATATGTTTCAGTGTAAGTACCAACTTTTTTTTCAAATTAGGTGTGTAAATACATGCATTGGATTGAAAAATAAACTTCAATGAACTTCACTAGCGTATAAAGTGAAACAAGAAAAAGCAAAACATGCCTGTTAGTTACCTGTGTAGAAGCCCCGCCCCTTTCCTGTCCCTCCAGGGTCTCAAACATAAAAGTGAATAGAATTTGCATCATGATGCTATGTGGTATGAACTATGTCAAATACGGTGTTGGTTCCCAGGGGCGTGTTTGGTTAGGGCGAGGTTTCCCCACAGGTGTTGTGCTGAATAAGGCAGATCAACAATTTCTAACCAGTTGCAATTAACATTAAGTTTAAGCTGTATTGGTCCTTCAAGTTATCTCAGAGCTCCATTTAATGTTTGGTGCCCGGGACTTAGTGAACAGTCTGTGGTCTCACCTTCCTTGGATGCTGGCGATAGAATGTTACCTTGTGGAGGGTAAGATCAGGTTATAAACGTTGTCACTTAGGCGGGGCAAGAGTCTGTGGGGGGAGAGAAAGAACAAGATTAAACAAACAGAGGGGTTTACTCATTTAGAGATCTTTCTTCCACTCTTCTTCTTCATAAATCCATTGCGTTTGACTTGGTGTTATGTTTAGGGTAGGTATTATAAAGTCAGTGATCTTTAATACTTTTCAGGTTGTTGCATATTTGTTCGTGTGCATGGTGGTAAGGATAGAAAGAGTCTCTTTGGAGCTGTGAGTGGGATGATGAAGGTAGTCTTGTCATGAAGGTACCTAGTAGAGTTAGAATCTGTTGTCTCTGGTTCTTTGTGATTTGGAAGCTGGGGTGCCAAAGTTTTGGCCGTCAGTGTATTTTTGTTTCTTGCTTCCTTTCGAGTAAGGCGATTTGTGAGGAGAGCTTCCAGGGGAGTGTCCTGGTTGTGGTTGTGGTTCAGGAAGATCAATTGTTTCACAATGAATGGTCTCGCAAAAGGAGGGTATGTCGTCGGGGGTGCGGAGGAGAACTTGTTTCCCATCAATGGTAATCTGAACAGCAAATGGGAATTTCCATTTGTAAGGGATTTTTTTCTCTTTTAGGATTTCCAGTAATGGTCTTACCGCTCTCCTATTTTTTAGAGTTATAGGTGATAGGTCTTGGTAGAGTTGAATTGTGGCTCCGTTGAAAAGGATTTGTTTATTTTGTCTGGCTTTCGACAGAATGTCCTCCTTGAGTGGGAAATTGTTAAGGCAGCATATAATGTCCCTGGGGGGAGCTGAGTCTGGACCTTTAGGTCTTAGTGCTCTGTGGGTTCTTTCAAATTCAATAGTTGAATCAATAGGTCTTTCCAGGACATTATTGAATATGGAGGTGAGAGCAGGTTTTATTTCCTCTGAGTTTATTGATTCAGGGATGCCTCTTATTCTGATATTCTTCCTCCTCCCCCTGTTATCTAGGTCCTCCATTTGCCTGTTTAGGTTTATCAAGTGTAGAGAATGTGTGGTTGTGACCTGTTCCAGTCTTTTGATTGCTCTGTCTCTTTGTTTTCCTTATTTTGCGTTTGTTGCCAATTGTTCAGTTAGGACTAAAATGTCTGCCTTAAGATCCGTGATTGCAGATGAAAAAGATTTTTTAATGTCTGCTGCTATTTCTGTCATGTACCCTATTGTTAGGGGTTGGTCCTGGTTTGCGATAGCTCTGGATGTTCTGTCTGATGTTGTAGTGGAATCGTCATCGAAGTCTTCCTCATCAGTATATTCTTGTGTAGAATTTTTGGGTCCTGGCATGCTTTTGCTCCGTTGTGATTGGCTTTTAAAGATGTCAGCAATGTCTGGACCTGAGGTGCCTGCTAGTGAGCGTTGGTACCTTGTATGTGATCCTGGTTGTGGATTTGTTTTTTGGGGTTTTCCCATTTTATTTGTCGGGCCCAGCTGTCGTTGAGGTTGTGTGGCTTCCCTTAGGCCCCGTTTAAGGAAGTATCATTTTGTGGTGAGTTTTAAATTAGGATGGTTTGGTTGTTGTGGGGTCTTAGGGTGTAGCAAAATTTAACCTCTGTATTATGTAGGCTTGCTTTATGAAGGCTTTATGAGTTCTTGGCGGGTAAAGTTTCTGGTGAGTCCTGGGGAGAAGCCTTAGGGTTATAGCTCTTGCTGGGGAGATTTGGGTAGTTGAAGATCCCCTTAAGTGGGGTATGGTAGGGTGAGTAGTGGCAAATTAGTGGCAGTCTAAGTTAAGGGTTTCGCAGGGGGGTTGTGCGTTCAGGACAGCAATTCGAAGAAGTGTGTGCTGTTCCGTTTACTGTAGGCTGTGGGTTCAGGCCTGTTTCAGCCTTGAAGTGCATTTGTATGAGGAGGTCTGAATGGGTTTCTCCTTTTTTGGTGTTGTGGAGGCAGATGAGGGTAAGGCTTTTTGGAGGGGTTCCCCTTTTTTTTTCTTTCTTTTGGGGGGTAAATGACCGCTGGTATGGTCTGGTCTGGCCGCTTAGTCCGTAAGGATCGGCCGTTTCACGGACGATGTCTGTGGTCCCGTGGGATTTAATTGGGGCTTAATGAGGGAGTGAGTACCACTTTCTTGGGCACTGTGGACGTGGGATATGAGCGGTATCCAGTATTCCAGGGCGGTGGTTGGTTACGGCCTAGTAGGGTGGAGGATCGGGGCCTTGATTTTAGGGTCTCGTCTTCTTCTGTCCCTGTTAAGTTGGCCAGTTCGGCCCGATTTGGGGCTTGGGAGGTGGGAGGTAGTGAGGATGGGTGGTCTGTGGACGCAGCCCTGTTTTTTAGGTCATGGACCAGTTGCGGCCTAGCCGGGGGTGTAAGACCGCGGTCTCAATTTTGGCGTCCCGGCCTCCAACCCGGTCAGCTCAGTCCGTTCTGGTCAGTTTTGGGCTTAAAAGGTGGGGGATAGTGCGGGTAGGTAGAGGATGCTGGTTTCAGACCTCACCTGGTGGGATTTCGTTTGGATGGGTCTGGCTTCTTTTCAGGGATGCCGGAGCTTTCCTCGAGTGCGTCCGCCACCGTGAGCTGCAAGCCACGCCCCCCTTCATAGATTTAAAGTGTAACTAAAGGCAATTTTTTTTCCATTTTGGATACAGTAAGGGAGAGTAATGCTAGCCCTATAACAAACACACTGCAATAGCAACATAACTGGTGATTAATGCTCAACCCCATTTGGCTTGAGTGATCAAGAGAGTTAATTAGCTTTTATGACCCTAGCATGTGTCTGTGGCTGGTCTGGTATTGGCCAGGGATGGGCCAAACGGACCCCTGTTCACTTCGCACCAGAACTTTCGAACACCACAAAATTTCAGACCCGAATAACAAACCCTATTAAAGTCAATGGGACCCTAACTTCAAAAATCAAAAGTGCCCATTTTGAAGGCTTATATGCAAGTAATTGGGCATACAATGGTTATAGGGGTCCGGATCCTGCCCTGGGGGACATGTATCAATGAAAAAAAGTTTGTAAAAAACGTAATTTTTAAAGGAGCAGTGATTTTTTTTGATATTTAAAGTGTAAGCATAAAAATGAAAAAATCCTTCCAATACAGTGCCTGGGGTCCCTTTAGTCTGCCTGTAAAGTGGCAGATCTGTACCTTGTCTAGAATCTGCTGCAACAATAATTGCATTTATGAAGCCAAAAAAAATGCCATTTTCCCTGCCTTTACTTTGCTCAGCAACAGCTGGGGAGCCAGTGTGTATGATGAGGCCACAATGTAGTACACTGGGAACAAGATTAGAGATTTTTTGGATACATTTTGGTGTCAATTTGACTTTGGATAGAAGTAACGGGTGCAGAAAAATTTGGCTTTGGGTGTTGGTGGCGCCTTCACACCATAACCCTATAGAGGTGCTCTTCAAGAATTGGCCTTTCTGTAAAAACAATTGCAATGATATGCACTGTCAAACAGGTGCAGAAAAATTAGTCTTTGGGTGTCGGTGGCGCCTTCCCACCGTAACCCTATAGAGGTACTCTTGATGAAAGCAAGAATTGACCTTGCTGTAAAATCTGCTGCAAATGTGCTGAAAAAGCTGAGCTTTGGGAAGTGGGCCGGGTGATACCAGCTGTAGAATGTGATGGAACAGGGTGGCTGCTCTCTACTCTTTCTTGATGTTGGCCTCCTTAGGGTTGTGCCGCCTCACCTTCAGTTTCCTCCTCTGCTCTATGTGGCACCAAAGTCGCATCAGTGACCTCATCATCATCATCATCATCCCCATCTCCTCCATCTTCATCATCATCATTACCACTGGAGACAACTTGGCAATATGCTGCGACTGGGGGAACATGAATGCCAATTTTTCTACCAGGGTTCTCCCCTCTCTCTAAGCTCATATTCCTGTCATCCTCAACTTCAGAACCAACATCTGAATCCAGTAATGGCTGGGCATCATCAAGGTGCAAGTGGCTGATGCTATGACCTCCATGGCTGATGTTGGGGCTATAGATGTGGACAAGGAGGCAGGTTTATCCACTCTGGCAATTGCAGGGGACTGCACACTTGTCTCTGCTTGTGTGACAGAGGATGAGGAGGATGGGGAAGGTTCAGTACACCAGTCCACCACCTTCTCTGCATGCTGTGGCTGGATAGCATGGGCAAACCCACTAAACAGAGGAAATGATGCCCTGCCTGAGGACTGACCACCACGTCCACCTTTGCCTGTGGACACATTTGTTGCTATCCTTCTTACAGTGCCTAGGAAATGTCTGCCTCTCCTTGTTGTCCTACCAGACATTATTGGGAGGGAGGGGGCGGTGCTGATTAGCAAATGTAAAGAAGTGGAAATCTATATGTAGATGCACTTTAATCAATGTAAAGTGGTGTTTGGTGCACTCTAATTTGAGTACTCACACTACACAGATACACTCCAGGGATACACTATAATATACTGCAATATAATGCGTCAAATGTACAGTGACACACAGAACTATATGTGTTAAACTGGCAGTAATGTACACAGAAGTAAATGGTGTTAAACTAGCAGTAACGCACAAAACTATATTCCATTAAACTGGCAGTAACGCACACAAAACTATATGGTTTGAAACTGGAAGTAATGCACACAGAACTATATGGCGTTAAACTGGCAGTAACGCACACAGAACTATATGGCATTAAACTGACAGTAACGCACACAGAACTATATGGCGTTAAACTGGCAGTAACGCACACAGAGCTACATGGCGTTAAACTGGCAGTAACACACACAGAACGATATGCCGTTAAACTGGCAGTAACGCACACAGAAGTAAATGGCATTGAACTGGCAGTAACGGACACATAACTATATGGCTTTAAACTAATAGTAATGCACACAGAATGATATGGCATTAAACTGGCAGTAATGTACACAGAAGTAAATGGCATTAAACTGGCAGTAACGCACACAGAAGTAAATGGCATTAACCACTTCAGCCCCAGAAGGATTTGCCACTGTAGTACCAGAGCATTTTTTACAATTTGGCACTATGCTGCTTTAACTGCTAATTGCGCAGTCATGCAATGCTGTACCCAAATGCAATTTGTGTCCTTTTTCCCCACAAATAGAGCTTTCTTTTGGTGGTATTTTATCACCTCTGCACTTTTTATTTTTTGTGATATAAACCAAAAAGGAACGAACATTTTGAAAAAAAGGATATTTTCTACTTTTTGTTATTAGAAAAATACACTAAACTCAATTTTAGTCATACATTTTTGCCAAAATGCATTCAGCCACATGTCTCGGGTAACAAAAAGTAAATTAGTGTATATTTATTGGTTTGCGCAAAAGTTATATCGTCTACAAACTAGGGTACTTTTTCAGGAATTTACGCAGCTATTATTTTATGACTGCCTATCTCATTTCCTGAGGTGCTATAATGGAAGGGCAAACCACCCCCCCAAATGATCCCATTTTGGAAAGTAGACACCCCAAGGAATTAGCTGAGAGGCACGTTGAGCCCATTGAATATTTAATTTTTTTGTCACAAGTGATTGAAAAAAATGACCACTGAAATTATATATTGCTCACACATGCAATAGGTATATTTGCAATTACACCCCAAAATACATTCTGCCGCTTCTCTTGAATACGGGGATACCCCATATGTGAGAATTTTTGGGAACCTATCCGAGTATGGGACCCCAAAAACCAATCACCACCCTCAGGATTTCTAAGGACGAAAAATAATTGCCTTCACCCCACACTACCTATCACAGATGGGGAGGCCATGAAATGCCTAGATAGCAACCCCCCAATGACCCCATTTTGGAGTACCGGAGGGGTAGACACTATCCATCACACCCCACTTCCGTTAATAA
>BLSH010071071.1:138837-151394 GCA_018402905.1 Glandirana rugosa | reverse complement strand
GTATAAGAGACAGTCACATAACGGCACAGTAGATACTAGCAACGTGCTGTTCAAATACAAACCTTTTTAATCTTCCTATGACACCAATTGGGGTACATAGGTCACACCAGCACCTGCAATAAACCCACATAAAACACTACCATGTTTTTTTGAATAGGCCTCAATACAAAAAAAAAACATGTTGGCTACCTCCTCCTACTCCTCTACCACCGCCACTTCCACCTACACTGCCACGGTCACGGCCTAGTCAACCTCTAGGCTCCTACTCAACATCCACCCCCTTCCCGTTTTTTTATTTGATTTTAATTTATTTTCCCTATCCCCATTTTTTTGTAGGGCACTTGCCCTAGTTTGAAGATGATTTTAGAACAGTTATATGGCTTCTACCGTTAATTAATACTTTTCAGACACCGTTTGAAGATGATCCACATTCACCTCCATTTTTGCATTTTTTATGTTTTTATTTTTAAAAAAATATTTAACGTTATTTCCCTGTCCCCATTTCTTTGTAGGTCACTTGTCCCACCATTACTCCCATTTCCTTCCTTTTGCAGCCCTCTAGGGCTTTCCAGGACTTTGTTACAGCCATTTTTGTGCCTAAAAGTTCGGGTCCCCATTGATTTCAATGGGGTTCGGTGTCCGTGCGATTGTTCGGGTTCCGTCTGGACCCGGACTTTGTCCCGAAGTTCGGCCGGACCAGCAGAACCCGAACTTCCAGAGGTTCGCTCAACTCTATTGGTTAGTAAGGGGTGTATTTTTGAGATGTTGCGGAGGTTGAGGCGGCAGGATTTGGACAGTGATTGAATGTGGGGCTTGGGGGCGTGGCTTGCAGGGACGAGCGGCGGACGTCTTTTGGAGCAGCTCCAGGCACAAAGACCTTTCCCAGAGCAATCCAAGAAGACAAAGGAGAGGTGAGATAAAATCCTGATACCGGCCTAGATTTCGGACCATCCGCGCGCAATACATCGCGCTGAGAGCGGACGGCGGCGGCCGCACAAAGGGACCCTCTTCACCCACACTGAATGAGCGGATCACCGCTGGCAGGAACGCGGTGCTTGAGGCCTGGTAGGCCTGACACTGATCCCATCAAATCACCGCTCCCTTAGCGCGGCACACAAAGGGTTAAGCAGGAGTCAGCACTATATTTCAAAAGAACAGAGACTAATATTAATGCCGATACCTTAACTTCTCAGAGAAAATACTTAAGAAAGCTCATAAAGCAAAGATATTAGCAGGTGCTGCACCTCCTCCACAAGCGGCCATCTTGGTACACCCAGATTACAGCACTGAGATTACAGCCACAATGAATCATTGCTAATATAGCACAAAGAATCACCACACAATCCCACAACTCAGAAAGATGGGCAAACCCCAGAAGACGGGCTCACAATCAGGATCACAAACCAGATACCAAAGATCATTAACAGGCTCCACATGCCCTGACATAGCAGACATTTTCAAAAATCAATCTCAGAAAAACAGAAACATGACTGGATCAAAGACCCACCAAGTACAAGAATATACAGATGAAGAGGACTTTGATGATGAATCATTGGCAGCCTCTGACATACCTGCAGGAAATAACACAAATCTTGACCACCCCTTAACTTACGGGGATATGACCGAGATTGCTGCTGACATCAAGAAATCATTCTCCTCGGCACTGACAGATCTCAAGACAGAAATCCAGACCCTAACCAAGCAAATGTCTTTCATTGAAAAAAAACGGATCACAAAGGGACAAAGCAATAAGAAGATTGGACAAAATAACTTACTCGCACTCCCAACATTTGATAACCCTAAACAGACAAATGGAAGACCTGGATAACAGAGGAAGAAGAAAGAATATAAGGGTCAGAGGTATTCCTGAAACAATAAATACGGAAGAAATTAAACTGGTCCTGACCTCCATCTTCAATAACCTGCTGGAAAGACCAATTGATTCTACGATCAAATTTGAAAGGGCGCACAGAGCACTCAGACCTAAAGGCCCTGACACAGCACCCCCCAGAGATATAATCTGCTGCCTAAACAACTTTCCCTTGAAAGAAGAAATTTTACAGAAAGCAAGACAAAACGACCAAATCTTGTTCAATGGCGCGACCATACTGCTCTTTCAGGACCTGTCACCTATTACCCTGAAAAACAGAAGAGCAGTTAAACCCATGCTGGAAATTCTAAAAGAGAAGAAGATTCCATACAGATGGAAATTCCCTTTTGCGGTACAGATTACAATTGATGGTAAACAGATTTTACTACGTACACCAGAAGACATACCCAACTTCTGTGAAGCAATACAAAGTGAAATAATTGACCTTCCAGAATGGTACCAAGAATTCCGAGATCCGCTACCACACACCTCTCTGACAGCTTCTACAGTATCCACCCCACACAAATCCCCGTTCAAAAAAGGAAAGAAACAAAAACAGCATGAGAGCCAGAACATGGACACGCCAGCTTCCAAGACCCCAAGAACAAGAGACAACCATCTTTGAAGTAGATTCCGATCCAGAACTCACCCTATCAACAAAATCCTCAAAACAAAATGAGCCCAGATATCCCCTGAACACTACAAATCTGTTATAAGGTCAGAGACCTAACAACAGTACAAGGAAAGAAAAGAAAAGAAAAGAAAACAACCATACTGACACATACCACCTAAACTCCTCAAAAAATTGGGAGATAAGACATAATAATCATAATGAAGCAACACTTACAGTTCCAAACATAGAGACCTGTCTAGAACACGAGCAACTTACCGGTCTATACAGTTTTAGGATAAAAGGCAGATTGTAACTCTTTTCTTAATGTTGGCCTTGTTTTCTTTTGCCCTTTGTTTGTTGAAAAGAGACTACTCCAGACTCTGCCTCCACCACAAGGAAGAAGAGAAAGAAAAGACCGGAATGAACATTTACTGGTACACGGAAAGGTATTTGGGACACAACAAACATGTGCACTAGCCAAAACCTGAAGCAAATCTAGCTTCAAAGTAACTAGGACACCAAAAAAGAATGAGAGAAGGGGAAAAGACTTTAATCATCATTTCTCTCAGTCTTAAGTCAACACTAAATTTAACAAAATGAATATACACTCCCCTTTAATGGAGGAAGTTGTTAATGCAGTTTACATAAAAAGCTGAGTTTCAGCTTAAGTTTAATTCGTATCACATCCACCTCTGCACCTGATAAACAAGAGAGAGCAATTACCATCAAATTAACCTGAGAATATCATAATGATGATTAAAAACTAGTTACCTATTAAAACAAATAATTGTTCCGACTAAAAGAACGACTGGAGATGCAGAGCTGGATGGGGTACACACCCATTCTTCCTAATATAAACACCTTTATTTACATGGTTGTAACAAATGTTGGTGTCTCTGGCTATGTGGGAGACGGGAGGCGGGGGACGCCTTAACCTAACCCCCTTTTTTTATTTATTTATTTTTTTTTGGCGTCTATCCCCCCTCGGGTCCCACCACACAGCTTTAACATACTTAACTGGCTCGTTCACCAAAGCCATTTGACCACTGATAGATGAAGAGCATTGGGTGACACCAGATCAATGTTTTTGTCATCCAGTTCTCTTTACGAATTTGCTGTCTTATATAGATTTGTAGAAATTACATTTTGATATATGCCTATTAACTATCACTTAAACAAAAGGATAAGTGGTGATTTACCAATATACAAACAAATTAATAAAACCCCACCTTCCCACACAACACAAAGTTAAAAACACAAATACCTCCGCCATAAAACCCACTCCCACGACCCCCCAATAGAAAAGTACACAACTTTAATAGAAAGAAACCTTTCTGAATAGCACCCGAAGTCTAAAACACTAGCTCCCCCTGACACTGCAGGACAGAATTAGAGGAAGAAAAACTGAGTGAAATCTAGAATCCGAAACATAATCTAACCCTACCATCATATCTAACAAGAGAATCAATCACAACTCTACACAATACACTTTACTACCATGACATACTCAAACCTAGGTAACAACCCCACGGTCATCTCACATAATGTAAATGGACTCAGTACACCAGAAAAAAGACAAAAAATACTTAGGGAACTCAAAAAACTTAAACCACAGATAGTATACCTTCAAGAAACACATTTTAAAGGTTCACAAATCCCCAATCTAACAGATAACTTCTTTAATAAAGCCTACCACTCGACTAACCCCCATGCCAGAACCAAAGGGGTATCAATTTTAATAAGCAAACATTCAGTATTCACAACAGAAAAAATTCTTGCAGATCCAGAGGGTAGATATATATTCCTAAAGGGCACACTAGCAGGTACACCTACTACCCTGGCGAATGTATATTTTCCAAATAAAGCACATGTCTCCTGTCAATCTGTGATAGATGAACTCAAAAGCTTTGCCGAGGGATGCACAATTCTTGGAGGGGACTTCAATATACCTTTGAACCCTCAACTAGACACATCATCAGGCAAAACCAGCATTACATATAAGATTTTGAAAAAAATCAAACTGCTCCTTCATTCTCTAACCCTGACTGACACATGGAGACTTATAAACCCAAAAGATAAAGACTTTACCTTTTTTTCAAATCCTCATAAAAGATACACAAGGATCGATTATATATTCATCACACAAAGGGATATCCCAGACCTTCAAAACGCGAAAATTGGTAACATAATTCTTTCGGACCATGCTCCAATTTCAATCCAACTAAAACCCAAAATTAGAGAGCCAAGATCCTTCAATTGGAGACTAAATCCAGCACTGATTACAGACCAAGAGATCCAAACACACCTGAGACAAGATTTATCCACATACTTTCAAATTAATGATTCCAAAGACACCTCGTGCTTAACTGTATGGGAGGCACATAAATGCGTCATCAGAGGCACCCTCATAAAATGGGGAGCAAAAAGAAAGAAAGAAAAAGAATCACTTATAAATAACCTACTCACAAAAATAACCCTTTTAGAAAACACTCACAAACAATCCATATCGATCCAAAACGAACAAGAACTCCTGGAAACCAGGAAAGAACTCCAATCACTCTTAGATAAAAAAACCAAAAGAGCCCTTTTCCTAAAAAAAAAACATATATTACAAACACGGAGACAAAGGTAGCAAATACCTAGCAAGAGCCCTGAAAGACACCAAAATCGCAAACAACATACGTTGTATACATGACAAAAAAGGCACAGAAATCATGGATACAACAAAAATAGCAAAGACTTTCCAAGATTACTATTCCGAACTATACAACATACCCCCACAAAAAGATAGCAAGGAAAACCCAAACCCGAGAGAAAAAACAATTCAAGAATTTCTACTTAAGAGTAAACTACCCAAATTATCCCAGAAAGATGTTAAAAAACTGGAGGAAGACATTACTCCAACAGAAATATCAAACACTATCAAGAATCTCAAAAACGGTAAAAGTCCTGGACCCGCGGCCTCACCTCAATATACTATAAAACCTTTGAACCCATCCTTACTAGACCCCTAACTGATGCCCTTAACTCTCTAAATAAAGGGGCCAAACCTTCTAAAGATTTTTTAACAGCACAAATAACGGTAATACCGAAACCAGACAAAGACCACTATAAATTCCAAAATTACAGACCGATTTCACTTTTAAATGTGGATCTCAAACTTCTGGCTGGAATTATAGCCGGGAGGTTGAGACCACTACTGGAAAAAATCATTGGCCCAGAACAGGTTGGCTTTATGCCAGGACGGGAAGCTAAAGATAACATCATCAAAGCAATAAATTTAATCCATAGACTACGAGATGATAAATCAGAAAGCCTTCTCCTGTCAACAGACGCGGAGAAGGCCTTTGATAGAGTAGCATGGGACTACATGTTCAACACATGCGCACATATCGGTCTGGGTAACAAAATGATGCAGTGGATCAAATCTCTATATGATAACCCAACAGCAAAAATAAAAATCAACAACTTCCTATCTGACCCCATCCACATAAAAAACGGTACTAGACAGGGATGCCCACTCTCCCCATTATTATTCATAATAACCCTTGAACCCCTAATAAGAACCATTAATTTAAACCCCAATATACATGGCTTCCAATTTGACGAAAGGGAATACAAACTAGCAGCCTACGCAGATGACTTGATGTTCTTTATTTCCCAACCACATATCTCGATACCTAACCTGAACAGTTACTACAACGATTTAAATTAATCTCTAACTTTAAAATAAATAGCAGCAAGTCTGAAGCTATGAACATAACACTAGCAACAACTTCAGAACAAAACACTAAGCGCAATTGTCCATATAAATGGGAAAACACAAACCTCAAATACTTAGGAATAAAACTGACACCTAACCTGAAAGATCTTTACCTTTACAACTTTCTTCCCCTCCTCAAAAAAATTGAAACAGATCTCAAAGCCTGGAATATCAAACAATTCTCATGGTTCGGTAGGGCCTCTATAATAAAAATGACGGTTCTACCCAGACTTCTATATCTCTTTCATGCAGCTCCCATCAATATCCCCAATGTTTTTTTTAAAAGATTAACAAAAGCCACGAGGAACTTCATCTGGGCCCACAAGAAACCCCGCATTCAACTAAAACAACTAAACTATCCCAAACATAAAGGAGGCATGGGAATTCCAGATTTTAAAAACTATTATTACGCAACACATATTACTAGACTTATCGATTGGCATTGCCATTCCAACAACAAAGATTGGGTTAAACTAGAACAAATAATTCCAAATGTAATCACTAAATTCCTACCGTGGGTCTCTCCACAACATTTCCCCAAGAAAATCAGATCACACCCCTTAATCTACACTACAATCCAAATTTGCCAAAAAATGGCTAAAACACACAACCTTTCATCAACCACAAGCCCCCTAACACTGATTGCTGGCAACCCCGAATTCCCGCCGGGAATGGAGTATATAAGTCGGCTTCACTCCAACAACCTCAAACCCTTACTAGCCATAGACTGTATTGATAAAAATAACATCTTACCATTCCCCATCCTTAATAAAACCTTAATAAAAGACAATCTAAACTACTGGACATATTTTCAGATCTGCGACTTCATCCAGAACAACAAACACAAAAAACTAATGACAAGACCTCTTACAACATTGGAAAAAATGTGTTTAGACCAAACACCAACCAGAGGAGCCACTTCTATGGCATACAAATGGATCTCCGGTCCCAACCCCGATTCGACGGATAAGTATGAACACATATGGGAAAAAGATCTAAATATACAAATCACAGAAAAACAATGGGAGAAGGCATGTATATTTAACCACAAATGTTCACTAAGCTCCCGCATGCAAGAAACCTCTTATAAGATCTATTCCCAATGGTACATTACACCAGTAAAATCTAAGAAATGGTTTCCTAATGAATCGGACAGGTGCTGGAGATGCCATAAAGATACAGGAACATTCATTCACATTTGGTGGTCTTGTAGCAAAATACAAAAGTTCTGGAATGAGGTCACGGGATGGATCAAATCAATCACAGGCACAAAAATAGAACTAAACGCACCATTATGCCTGATAAACATCACTAACCTTTCATTTAGGAGATACAAACGGTCTCTATTGAGACACATGATCAATGCAGCCAAAGCATTAATCCCCCTTAAATGGAGATCCACAAGATCCCCATCCATCAAAGAATGGCTAAATAAAGTAAATGAAATATACGATATGGAAGAACTGGTAGCAATCAAAAGAGAAAACCCCAACCATTTCAACAAAATCTGGAACCCATGGTCAACATTTAAACTCTCAGACGAATACAAAACACTAATAAACATAAAATGAAAAACCTAACATCTGCAAATTTGTGAAACTACAAATTTAGAGGTTCTCTAGAAATGACCGAATATTTCATGGTAATTGTGTACTATGTGTAAGAAACCCCCAGGATTCTCTGACAATCTTTACAGGTAAATACTATAATAACACCCATAAACGAATTTAATAGGAATGACTTATCCACACTGATAGTTTACTAACTGTAGACCTAATTTACTTTATATACTGTATTAATCTGAATTGTTAACATTATCAACAATGTCTGATAACTACACCGCTGAATGATATATTATTCTTGTTTATGTTATCATCTATTTCTTGAATAAACACTATTGAAACAAAAAAAAAAGAATGTGGGGCTTAAAGGAGAGTTCAGAGTCCAGGACTACGCCTAGGACCTTGGCATGTGGGGATGGGCTGATAGTTGTGCCATCGATTATGACAGAGAGATTGGGGGAAGGGGCACGTGGTGGAGGAAAAATGATAAGTTCGGTTTTGGATAGATTAAGTTTGAGGAAGTGGTGTGACATCCAGACCACTATATCTTTTAGTAAATTAGTGATACGTGAGGTGACTGAGGGAGTGAGCTGAGGGGTAGAGAGATAAAATTGGGTGCCATCAGCATACAGATGGTATTGGAAGCCATGGGAGGCTATCAGCTGACCCAGGGAGGAGGTGTAGACTGAAAATAGGAGCGGCCCAAGAACAGAACCTTGGGGGACGCCAATGGAGAAAGGAAGAGGAGAGGAGGAAGTAGAGTTGTAAGTAATGCTAAAGGTGCGATTAGATAAGTAGGAAGAGAACCATCAAAGAGTACAGTCACGGAGACCAATAGCATGGAGTTTTTGGAGGAGGAGGGGGTGATCAACCATATCAAAGGCAGCAGAAAGGTCTAAGAGTAGGAATACAGAATAGTGGGCATTGCTTTTGGCTGTTAGTAGATAGTTTGCTAGTTTTAGAAGAGCAGTTTCTGTGGAGTGTTGAGGACGAAATCCAGACTGAAGGGGATCAAGAAGGCTATTCTCGGCAAGGTGGTTGCTCAGTCGGTTGTAGACTAGACGTTCAAGGAGTTTGGATAAAAAGGGGAGCAAGGAGATGGGGCGTAGGTTGTTAGGATTGGTTGGGTCCAGTGAAGGCTTTTTAAGTAATAATATGCAAATGTCATGCTATAGTTTAAAAATGCTGAGAAATCTAGAGTCTAGATTTATTTTTATTGCAGAAGATACATACTATGTTTCTTTTGCAATAGAAGCTTCTTACATTTCTTTTCCATATTTTCTTTAGTGTGCACACACAGCTCAGTTCACAATGCCAGCACTTTCTGCGTGCTGGGATGAATTAACTTCTGTGCCAGTCAATTAAGAATTAAGATAGCCTAAGATTCCAAACATGTGCAGTAACCTCTAGAAACCAATCATTGAGTGGTAGACTGGAGCACATCACCAGATATAGCAACTTATTGGACCACATTGCCAGGTGTAGCGACTGACTGGACCTCATTGCCAGGTGTAGCGACTGACTGGACCTTATCACCAGGTGTAGCAACTGACTGGACCGCATTGCCAGGTATGTAGCGATTGACTGGACCACATCGGCAGATGTAGTTACTGACTGGACTGCGTTGGCAGGTGTAGCAACTGACTGGAACGCATCAGCAGATGTAGAGCCAACAGAACTTGAGGACACATTAGCCTGGATGTGCATCCAAGGGAGTTTAGGGACAGGCAAAGGTAGGAGTAATCCAGAGGGCTTGACTTGAGTGAGCACAGTTTTGCAAGCTTCTGCATAGGAACAGAAGTCCTTATGGAGAGAGGGTCACCAAAGTCCACGAGAAAAGGCCCCCATCACTTGTGCTGGAGGTAAGATATTGTGAAACTTAGAAGTTTTAAAACAGAGATCAAGGCTGTGATACAGCGGGTAAATTTGGCATCTAGGAGGAAAAGATTCAGGCTGTGGCAATTGGCTGGAGAGGTGGCCTGTAGAGAATTCAATAAACTTGTCAGCGTCTTTTGCTTGATGAGGATCCAAATAGGACTGTAATAAAGGCACGTGACCACACAAGAGTGACCACCCAAGAGTTTTAAATGGGCAACTGGTCAGCAGTTTTAATGCAGTTCTGGATGCAGGTCTGGGACCAGGACCTAATCTCCTCTGTAGCTCAATCTATGTGCGGGTTATGAAGTTTAAGCCAGGGATACCCTAAGATAAGGGGATAAGTAGGTGATGAGATCAAGTAGAAGCTGATTGTCTCCCTGTGAAATTTCCCAATGGTCAGAGTAATAGGTACAGTGCACAAGGTGACCAGTTCCATGGCCAAGGGAGAGTTATCAACAGCTAAGACTGAGAAGGGTCTGTGCACCTTAGTCACAGGAATCTGTAGACAGTGTGCTAGATCCCTATCAATGAAATTGCTAGCAGTACCAGAATCTATAAAAGCTGAGAGGTGATGAGAAAACTTAGCAGAACTAAGTTGTGCGGGAACAAATAGTTTATCTCCAAGGGAAATTGACACAGTATAGTCTATAGAAGCAAACCATTAGACTCTTGGTGTTTCTCAGCTTATTAGGGCAGCTGGCGACAAAGTAGCCATGATTGCCACAGTATAAGCAGAGTCCCTGAGATCTTCTTCTAGCCTTTTCCTAAGAGGATAAATGGGTAACACCAACTTGGATGGGCTCATCCTCCAGGAGAGGTTGAGAGGGCTGAGGAAGGGTTGATGAAGAATAAGAAGTAGGCGGCCTACTGGGGGCAAAGAAACAAACCTCTCTGTACACCTTTCTCTTAAACACCTGTCTATATGGATGTCTACTTGCATGGCTGCAGTTCAATGACATTGGTTCAGGGTAGTGTACTAAGGAGTCTTTGATGGAGTCTGATAAGCCTAACCTGAACTGGCTTCTTAGAGCTGGGTCATTCCACCCTGAGTCAGGTGCCCAGCGGCGGAAATCAGAACAGTATTGTTTAGTGGTGCGTTTATCCTGACGTAATGACCTAAGGTTAATTTCAGCTGAGTCAGGATCATCATAGAGTAAACCTAAGGCCTTAAAAAAAAGCTTCAACTGATCCTCTGGCTGGGTCATCTGCGGGGAGACCAAAAGCCCAAAACTGGGGATCCACCCGCAACTATGTAATAATCAGGCTGATCCGCTGTGCTTCCGAACCAGAAGAGTGTGGCTTAAGCTTAAAGTATAGCATACAACTATTTTTAAAGTTGGAAAACATATGTGGGTCACCAGAAAAATGATCAGGCGGGTTAACTTTGGGCTCTGGCTTCTGCATTACTGCTGGAGGTGCATTTACATGCAAAGACAGTTCCTGGACTTGGCATGCCAGTTTGCAAATTTCCTAAGCAAATAAACAAGCCATGTTCAGAGAATTTTTTTTGTTAAAGGATTGTGATAATGTAACATCTATTCCAACGCAGGTGGCCAGACAATATAGCTGTCTAACATATTCTTCATCTATATCAGCCCCCTTTCCCATAAGGCAAGCAGGCCTACCGGTACTCGGTTGCCCCCAGGTCTTATACACAATGCTATAGTGCTTGTCCACCAAGCCAGGGCAGGCACAAACTGAACAAAGCAAATAGGAACTTGTGGTTGGCAGACAAGCAGAGTGGTTCTAGGACAGTCCAGGCAAAAAGTAGGCTGAGTTAAGGGAATAGTCCAAAATCCGGTCCAAGGTCATACACGAGGAAATCCAATCTAGCAGAGCAGGGCAGACAGACAGGGGGCTTGATCACACATATCACTCTCTATCACAAGCATGTGACTGAGGGTTTGGCTGGCTTATAACAGGTCTGGTTTCCACCCAGAGACTGATCACATCAATCACCTTGCAGGTGGACAGACAGACAACAAGGAGAGTGCAATAGCCAAAACCCAGATACTGGAATGAGGAGCAGGAGCACTAGATGCTCCTGACAGGTTTACAACCTCTTTAATTAAAGTAAAAGAACACAGCATAATCATAATATATATTCATGTTTTCAAATGTCCCACTACCTACAGGTATAATAAGGTCATTTTTTATTTAAGGTGATGTCTGATATATTTTGTAGTGTAAATAACCTCTCTTTTCACAGCACTAAACAAGTGCATAAAAATTGAGGGCCTTAGCAGTAAAAATGTGTCCACTTGTTTTACAATAACAGGACACTTTTTAGCATGAGATAATATGGTCGATGATTAACAGTCAATAAGCATATTTAACTAATTTTACTATTTAAACACTTACCAACCGGAAGGTTTTCCAGCTTTAGGACCAGAGCACTTTTTGCGATTCCGCACTGCGTCGCTTTAACTGACAATTGCGCGGTTGTGCGACGTTGCACTCAAACAAAATTTGCGTCCTTTTTTTCCCACAAATAGAGCTTTCTTTTGGTGGTATTTGATCGCCTAATAACTGACAATTAGTAGCTGGTATAATAGAGTACGATTTTTCACAGGACAATAACATTTTGTTCACCTGTGTAAAAATGACGATTCCGGGAGTTAAAAATACGTGAACAAATCACGACACTTTTCTCTCCAATAAATGTGATGTTTTATATAGTCTGTAGTGGAATTTATTTTTTACTGGAATAATATGGACATCCATCACCCTGTAAACTTTTGTACTTATATATAATACTAATACGACACAAGAAAATGAAATTAATTTCTCCAACATTTGGACAGTCCTCGTAGATCACGAGGACGAGGAGTAAGGTCATAGACCCAAAACCGATAACGTGAGAGGAACAAC